>JBBBWG010013124.1:0-12265 GCA_037176905.1 Azolla pinnata
ATACACCCATCCTCTTGTTCTTATTATTCTTCTGTGTCAATATCCCTTAGATCTGCTAGCCTCATCATTGTATTATCACTCCGTGACAACTCCATGGACTCAATGGACTCAATGGACATCCTTGCCTTCACCGGCCTTATTAATTATATCTCCTTAGTCACTCTACTATTTAATATAACATCTGACATTACACCTAATCCAAACATAAATGTGAGTCGAGATATCCTTGTACCAAAACCCATCTCTGACATAAGTTGTGCAAGAAATGACCAACTTACATGATTATAAGCTTTCTCAATATCTAACTATATCATAACAATTTCTTGTTTTGATCACTTTGCATAATGCACAACCATTTGAGCTTGACACCAACAAAGCATTACGTTTGTTTAATAATCGTTGGAGTAACCTCACCCTTTGATTACGAAAAGTTGCTTGAGAAATCCCATAGTGACGAGCAAACCGTTAAATATTAGATAGACAAACATCCCATGAAGAAGCACCATCAATATTAACTTGTTTGTTAAATTCTCCCACCAGTTGTCCAATAGTATGGTTGAAGCTTTTATGCTAAAAAAAACTAGAATTAAATTTAAGTGGTTGTCTTCCCAATAAAACTTTAAAACCATCCACGCCTTGATGCGCGCATTCCAACTGGAAAATGATTAGACGATGCAATATCTCTATATACCTACATAGTCACCACTTTTCTGGCAAAACCTCTTATCATGTATGATATATATACGATGTAACTTACTCCATGTTTATTTGAATTGTGTGGATTAAAAAGTATATCCAAAATCTGATCCATTAATCCAAGTCCATGCATCGTACTTCAAAACCACTATTACCAAGAATTCCCAAGCCACTCTTTTTAGAGCATCCATCAAACTACACATCAACGTAGATTGCCCCACCTCTGAACACATTGAAATCCCCCAATAAAAATCTTGGATTTCTATTACGAAAGACTTTATTCAAACGTTACCAAAGTTATCTTTTCAATCCAAATCCTTTGCCCTTTATAAATTATCTCAACCACTATGTACCGACCATGTATATTACTTTGAACCACCACTGGTTGTAAAGTATCTTTCATAATAAGAATTACACTGAAATGAAGTCCACCATTGACACCCGTATAACATACATGATACCCATTATGCTTAATAGAAGACCCAAACATAACACGATCCTTGTGTTCTATTGCACACAATATTTCCCATTGAAACCCAAAAGTAGTTTTTCCATATATCAAACTTCTTAGAAGGAGAACAAACTCCCTTTACATTTCACGTGACTATCTTCATCGATCACTAATTAGGTTGCTTCTTCAGAACCTGATCGCGTTCCCATTGAGCTAACACCTCTAGGATATCTCCAAAATAATCACTTAAGACTACAAAAGCATTTTGCACAGAAGGTAATTGGCTATCGACCGATGTCTGACATGTGACTCTTGCATTACTTCCTTTCCAAGGTTGCTTCTCTCATGGAGAAATAAGTTTACAAGTTTTATCGAATCTTAAGTTAAAAAGGTTTTGATCAGACATGTAACAAAAGGTTTTGATTTTCCTTAACATTGCTACAAATCTTTCTTTTTCTTCTTCTTCTTTTCTTCATTTTTCTTCATTCTTCTTCTTCTTGGGACTGCAATGGCAACTGGGTTCTGCAAAGCTATGGCTATGGCTTCCTCTTGCTCTTCCCTTAATCTCGTGGGCGATTTCAACCCACAGCTCCTCACGCGAGGAGCTGCCTTATGCTGCTTCTCTGTCGGCTCCCACGCCCTCTATCAGCGCCTCTCCCCTTCTTTACACAGTAACAACAGCAGCAGCAGCAGCAGACGAAGAAGAAGAAGGATGTCGTCCCCTTCTCCTTTCGCCTGTCTCTCTTCTGCTGGTTTTGCTTCCACGGTGCAAGCTGCATGTAAGCGCCTCTTTTCGTCCCCTCTCTTTCTCTGTCTCGCTTTCAGTCCTTCTCAGGCATTTTTCGTGGGTCCTGTTTGATGATGAAAGAAGAATGGGGGCTTCTTGTACGTTTGCTCTTCTGATTTTTCCATGCCGGTTTCCGAGAATTGCGGTGCTGCATGCAATTGTGGTAAGGCATTTGATATCAGGAGGTCGTCCGATGTGTTGTTGAACCCTGGATGAAGATCTCTGATGCATATTTGCAGCCATGGTGGATTATATTAGAAGCCCATGCAATGTTTTAACACTAGATGGATCATTCTAATGCATCCATAGTGGATCATATCAGAGTTTCGCACATGTTCAGACCATACATGAAGAACCCCAATCCTTGCAAGTATCTGCATCCCATGGTGGATATAAATCGAGTTCAATAAAAGATAAAACGTTAGGTTCTTTATCGAAACATACTTGTCCATCCCACTAGAACACAGGTATTTGAAACCTGTATACGTACAGGTCCATCTGCACATAAGAAATGGGATCGTGATCGCTGCGTGGTCTTCTTCCACTGGTATTAAATTGAATGTTTTTCAATGTATATCCAGAGTGTACGAATCCAGGCTCAAGAATGATATTAAAGGGACGTCTTCCTAATTCAAATGCTGTAAATATATGTGAATGCTGCTTTGTGGAGGCTGAAGGCTTTAGGGGTTAGGGTCATGGATGAGTGCATTTCCTGCAACAACATGTCTGGTTTTTGTGCTCACTTGTATAGGCGAGAGGAAATGCATGAGTTTTCATCCTTTTTAATATCCTAGGTTCTAATTCCAAACCAGTTCAGGGTTGAACATAAGGATTAAAACAATCTCCGCCCTGAAGAGTAATTTGGACTTTAAGCTGAACCTCTAAAACCCTCTAGAGCTCGAGGAAGTCCTAAGACCCAAGCCCTCAACTCAACCCGGTAAAGAATGAATAAAATACGAACCGCAAGCTAGGAACAGTAAATAGATAATTCTGCTCATCATCACTGTAGTCAAAAGCCGTAACCTGGAACCCTAGGTTTAGAATCCAGAACTGTCAGGAAGATGAAGTTAACTTATTCCAAATTACTGTGTTAAAACCCTGGAGGAATTATTACAGCCGAATGATTACCATTCATTAATTAGGTAGCCTTAAATCAGTAATTCTCCTCCTCATCATCACTTTGACCTGGAAAAACCTTTGACGTGAAACCCTAGAGGCAAAATCCAGAACCGTTAAAAGGATGATTTTTCCTTTCCCGGAATCCAGAAATGTTGATAGGATATTTTTCCTGTACCTAAAGGAATCACTACAGTCAGAAGGTTTCCACATTGTTAAATTTTCAATGTTAACCTCTTGTTGTTTCTCTACTTTGTTTTTAATAGCATTGTCCAAAGAAGCTGTAATAACAGAAGATGCTCCAAAGGCTTTGGGCCCCTACTCCCAAGCCATCAAATCTGGAGACCTTCTTTTTGTCTCTGGAGTACTAGGTCTAGTCCCGGAGGTATGCTCATTATGTTGTAGCCAAGTTATTCTGTTTTTCTTCTTTGTATTTCATTGCGTTTGTTTTTTTGGCCCTCCATTATGTTTTGGTCGCGTTTTTCTGTCTAGACAGGAAGCTTCTCATCGGACTCAATAGAAGATCAGACAGAGCAGGTAAACTCGTCTTTCTCTAGACGTATCATAATGGAAGTGATAAAGCCTAAACCTCTAAATGGTAAAAGATAAACCTAAACCTAAACCCTGAACTCCAAACCCTAAAGTTAGTGGAAGTGATAAACCCTTAACCCTTAAAGATTGATCTCCAAAGCCCTGAAAGTATCGATCGAATCCTAAACCCAGAAAAACAACGAAACTTCAAATATTTTCTTAGATTTTCTGAATCCTATGGTATGTCTTCTAATTGTAATGATTCATCCGTCATCAATTTTGGTAGGTCCTGAAGAACATGGGAGCAATTTTAAAAGCATCTGGGGCTAGTTATGCGTCGGTCGTTAAAACCACTATTATGTAAGATGGGCGATATGTATTTTACATGTGCTTCTCTTTCTGTCCATGTACATACATGCATATTTATATTATTTATTGTATTTTGTTGACGTGCATTGCGTGTGGAAGTATGTTTTCTTGGTTTTAACAATATGAACATGATGCCAGGTTAGCGGACCTCAACGACTTCAAGACAGTGAATCAGATTTATGCCAAATGTAAGCATTTTCATGTCTTTGCTTTTGAGAATTTAGTGAAGTGTCTGGTCATCTTTTGCTATAAATAAAAGGAGTATGAATGTAATAGCTTTTATCAACACAAAGAAGAGCTGCATAAATACTTTGGTTATGAATTCGATGGATATACTATGCAGATTTTCCAGCTCCATTTCCAGCACGCTCGACATATCAAGTGGCTGCGCTGCCTCTGAATGCCCGTGTTGAGATAGAGTGCATTGCAACCCTTTAATATCCAACTCCCAATGTCATCAGGCATATATAGCATTCGAAATGTTTTTGGACTGTTTTGGCATCGAATTTTTAAACACTCGTCCATCTTGGAGCAAAATAAAAGGGGATATGCAATGCATGTTGAAATCATCACACATGTCAGTGTTTTGGTTCTACTCGGTAATAAACCATTTTTTATGGCTGTTATCTCAACGAGGATGTGTGAGGCTTTTGTGTAAGCATTCAGAACATTGAAGTTCTGGGAATTTAAGATCAAGACTCTTGGAAGCAAATAAAAATGTTAAACACTCTTTTTTGGGTAATTTTACCTGTTTTGTGTCTTTTGAAGTATAAGTGTAAAAATATAATTCCTAATGAGCTCCTACCCAATTCTATGTTTGGAAGCTATGAAAATTCTGGAGTTTGGGGATATCAGTGGTGGTCAATTCATATCATGCTAACGTGATTGAGAATTGGGACCCATACACAAATCTGATGACCACGAACCATGGACGAAACAGTAACCTTAATCTTCAGTCTCATATTGAGCGAATTTACCATGCATTCTAAATTACCCATTCTATGGCTTCCAACTTATTAGCCCAAATTACCCACTTTTATAATCTGCCACCAACGCTGGGCTTTGCATCTACAAATTCCAAACCCGTTCAAATAATTTAACATGCTCCATTAATCAAGGCAACAGTACTCGACCAATGCTCAACTATTCAATTCTGCCCTGCTTTCTTGATCATGCTGTGTCGTGATTAATGCAAAGTTGGACACAGATTCCCACATCAAATTAATAAAAAAAAGGATTATGGATGAAATTGTTTTCCACATTAAAAAGGCACATCTCATTGATTAATTCGCCAATGTAGCTAAAGTTCACAATTTCTACCCCTTTCCAAGAAAGGGATGTATCATGGCCTGAATGGTACAAAGGCACTGAAATGCGAAAATCTACCTCTTCCATTCCTCTTACGAGGAGTGTTCCCCAATGTCCATAATGTCTGCAGCTGTTGTCGATTCTTACTTTTTTTTTCTGCAAAGCCTACAGATCTTCCAAAAGCTTCTTTCCATTCAGCTTATTAGTCACAATTGCGACCACAACTCAGGGATACCTCCCAAATGGCTTAATGGTTACTTCCACTAATATACATATTTGAAACATAGATCCACAGAAATCGTATTCTGCCCTACCTTTTAAATGTTACAAAGGACTAGAATTTTAGCTCCAGAAACACCTATGTTCTTTGCTTTCACCATGTTGCAAAGGAATTGTCATATTAACTCCCAGATGCAACTGCAACCGAACCAAGTGGCGACTCAGGTTGTAGCTCATCATCAAGATCAAACTCAGCGGCATTCACAAGCTTCACATCTTCGTCCCACATGAAGTTTGGAGCTTTATAAGATGTCAAGATGTTAACATCAGAAATTGCATACACCCAGTAAAATTCCCCAATTTTAAACACCCCAGTGAATCATAGAAAATACTCATTATTTTGCCCTATTATAATTATTATAAATTAGTCTATACCCACAACCTTCATGCAACTTAGACTGTTAGATTTCCAAGGATACGATCATTCCTCCACATGTCTGTTATCCCAACACCCTCATCGGAGAGCAACCAGTAGTCTGCATCAGCCTACATGTCGAAAGATAGCAAAAAGTAAAAGGAAAACGTCAGCAACATAGTCTGAAGATAATGAATCCATGATATAAACGAACTTACATTGATATCTGATGGCACTATTCTCATGATACCACCACCCGTGTCTTGGGGAATGGAAAAGTCTGGGCACAATGGATGGCCATCAACACTCACAGCATGATCATTGTTTTGAGTAGATTCTGGTGTTGTGGACATTGCGTGATCAGAAGGTCCACCATTAGGATGACCTGGTGCTTGAGGCAGTTCCACATCATTCACTTCCTCAAACTTCTCTTCAAACCGACTGGTAAGAGCAATGTGCAGAAAATGTGGTTAATTTTACTTAATAACTGAAATAAGGCAAAAATGTTCAATATTCTCACTCTTCTAAAATAAAGTTCACTGGCATTATTACTATGTGAAAAAACAAACGATACCTTACAAGGTAAACATCAATTGGACCTGTGGCACTTTGCAAAAGCACCTGATAACGTCTCTGAGGATATTCTAGAGCCTGCAGATATACACAAATAATCGACAATCCGAAAACACAACCAAGAATCTAATCACAAAGAAGTGTATAAACTCATCCAAGCTAAAAATATATCACAGCCATAAAAAAATCATGTAACCTCATCTGGGTCAGGGACTTCCAATGTGGTTCCATGTGGAGCTTTAACTGCTATCAATGTTTCATTCTGCATGAATGCAGGTAAAGATATTATTCTTAATACAAAATACGTCTCCAAACATATTAATTACAATAATCTCTTTACCTGAAAGCATGACAAATTTTTTATGTCATCCTCTGTAACATAAAGCCATCTCAAGAAATGTTGGTTAAGGTACAAATGCATAATCATGAGCTAAAATGTGTGATAATGCTGTATGTGAAACATAGTATAGAAGAAAAACAGAGGAACCATCAAAAGGATACTGTTTATTGTTATCATCCTCACTGATTCTTCGCAGGCGCTCCCTTGCTTCCCTACACAATGACTGACATGAAAAACAATGTTCACATAATAAATAATATATGAGTACGAGAGCTTACCCTATGCAATCATCCAGCCTTCTCTCTTCAGAGTGTAAATTTTCCAGCTTTGCCTGCAAATCAGCAAGAAAATCACATAATAGAAATTTGATACTGCAAATCAGCATAGAAAATCACTTAATAAACCATGAACTGAATCATATGAGCAGACCAGGAGGAGGCTAGATTCATTCATTTCAGGTGAATTTGTATCACCTATACCCCTGTATTAAAAAAACCAAGAAATGATGTATTGGTTTTGTGACAAGTTTGATAAGAACATCAAGATAAGTACGACAGCAGTAACAAACTACACGACCAGATTTTTCACATAAACAAACGACATCAGTAAATAGAAGTTTGCAACACTTGCATAACAATGTAGGACTGCATACAATCAGTAAAACATCCACAATCATAGATGACTGCAGTCACTGAGGAATAAATGTAGAATTCCCCTACATAAGACTAGTATCCCTTAAGCCACGAGAATGTGGTATGGCACAGGCCTATATTCTCAAAGATGGGGCAGGTCTATATTCATAATGCATCAACGCCGATTGTGAAGAAAGTGGAATTTTGTAAGACGCTTAAACATGAATAAAATTCATCACAATTGAGAAAACATCAGATGCGCAAAATCATTAGTTCACAAGTTAGGAACAGATTATTTTTGAAAAAACTGCTAATATAAAAGAACTTACTTCCAGCGTATCCTGTTTTTCAGCTTCTTTTCAATCAAACCTACACCTTCTAGAACATTAGTGATATCATATATTCTGCGCTTTTGTACCTGCATCATCCAGACAAATGTCATCTGGCTGAGCTCATGTTACCTGAGAAGAAAACATTAAATACTTCCAGAGGTGTACATGTAATGTATCTGCAGTTCTGTTTAAATCAAGGACTCCATCTTCTGCTTCCTTAAGCAATTTGATAAACTTCTTTGTAAGTAAACCTGTAATCTCACTGAAGGTGTTAGAAATGCACAAGAGACCACAGGTAGAGCAAAGAAAGCAAGGTAGAACTTAGGTCAAATACCAAGAGAGCTGTCATATCGACACGAGCTAACAGGAGTCTGGACCTTGGCAGACGGTGATCCTAGAGTTTAAAAGATAAAGTCACAATCAATCTTCTATCCATCATAATCAAACATGTCTCTGCTGTAGTATAATGTCAATTAATATCACCAGTATTTGACGAAGGTGTTTGAGATCCCAAACTTGGAAGTCTAGTAGGCTTAGCACGGCTAACTTTCTTAGCAGCCTTTCCTGAACTGGGAGTCGTAGAAGGACTTACATGAGCTTCGGTATATGGCAGAACTTCGTCAGATTGCCCTCTATGCAACTCCATACAAGCCTTACTCATATGTGAGGTACTAGTTACCTGTTACATGCAACAATGTTACAATGCCATTCTGTAAAGGACATGTATGAACATGTGCATTATTGCTATCTAACTCATCAACTTTGAGCTAAAGTTCAGTGATGTATGAGGACTTCCCTTCAATTGGCATTACCTATAGATCCAATTTCATTATTTACCTAATTCACATGTTCAAAAGATATGTTAATACAATGTGCATTGCGCTAAAGAAAACAGGTTCAGTTAGATTTCAAATGCTTGATCACATCCTGAGCATTTATAACAAGGAACTGTAAATAAATCCATAGCACATTGAATATAAGCATAATTCTTCCTCTCTCACATCTCACCCCAGCTCAGAGTAAGTATTATTCTCTCATTGAGATATTCAAATAAGAACAACATCTCATAACAGCCTTGCCTCTGACCCTTGTACCAATTCAGACATTATAAACCTGCCTTTCTTTGATTTTGATGTTAACCACGTTAACCTACATGCAATGGGATACATCATCTGAGAAAAATAAATTAACCTCATACCATATTTGCAACTTTGAGTTACAAATTAAAGCATGCAAGTCCTGCTGGGTATCACTGTTCTAAATCATTGCAAATTTTTATTACAACAAGGGGATGCGTACAGAAACAGGTTGAAAGGTGATGGTGCTGTCAGTAATCTGAGTTGAAGGGGTTTATAAGGGAATGAATAAAATTTTCAGCTTAAATTTTATCATTGGCAAAAGAATTTACAATTTCAAAGATCAGCAATGATGCATTGCATATCTTATGAGTCAACATCATTATCTAACCAACAATCTAAGAATTCTCTAGCGTTTTCCACAAACAAAATTTTGTATTGGTATAAGATTATGAAGTACTTCTATGAATAAACAAATTGGAACACGATACTGTGTCTGCATCTCCTGCTGCAATTTATATCAGACTTTTTTAATAATTTGGGAAATTTTTAAACTATGGTATGATAAGTAACGTATTTATTATCTTCCACGAAAATAGATAATGGTGAAACAACATACCATCATACACAAACATCTCAATAACCACACCTTAAACTGCCTTATAATTTTGAATTTGTACAACATGTCCAAAATTCCAAGTTTCGCATTTCTAACTTAAAAAGTTTGTACAATTTGGGTTTCAGACATAAACCCCTTTTGGAACCTGGAGGTATTATTGTGCGTGGACCAGTCCAGAAGGGGTTAATCAATTTATGGACAAAGCATTGAATATCATGGAGCCATGTTAAAAATATAATACCAACATTAGACCAAAATTAAGTAGAATTCAGGGAGAAAAAGGAGACGAGAGAAAGTTGAACCACCTGACGACCTCTGAGCTAGGTTATAAACATGGCTGACCTATCACTGATATCCCATACCACAAGTCATCAGGTAAGCTAATATTTTGGAAGGATGTTGACACAAAGGACTAACAAAAGACATGCTACACTACTATTCTTTACAACCTTAACATTTTGACATATCCCCTTGAGAATAGTTATGAGAGTAGTTCGACCTCATATCCGTGGTGCTTTAGGAAAAGACTTTACGTTCATTAGATTTCTCAATCATGATCGTGTATGCACACTTCAGTCCTCTCTCCATTGACATTAGCCAATCTTGTACCTTTCACTAAGTGTATCCATGACCTATCTTCACCTACATGTGAAAATAACAAGTCATTTCTAGGTTGAAAGGTTTAGTGTATCAAAGGTAGAAGGAACTTCAATATTTATTAGAGTGTAAAATGTGGAACCAGAACGGATGGTTCAAGCCACATACTTTACTGAACCGGATTACAAGCCATGATACATACCTCAACTGGAATGAGATCATGTTCAAATTTTCCAATCATTCATACACTAGATAATGCATGATATATTTTCTGCACACTCTCTCTCTATCTATCTATATCTACAATGGCAAGAAACCAATGGTTTCTCTGACACGGTAGAGAGCATTGAGGAAAGCCCTTTCCCATGTGATGGAAGAGGCACTAAAAGAACTCGAGAAGGAGTATGAGAAATAGAACTTACAAGATTTGGATTTAACTATGCGAATTTAGAAAACGATGATTTACCTCCAACAAAAGACATGAGAAAATGAGGAAAATAAGCATTCCCAAAATATGCATAGCAACATCATAATCACACCCAAAAAAAGACGCGAAACAACTTCAGAATACATCAAAGACAATTAAAAGCCGGAAAAAGAAAACATTTGACACTCGAAGGTATGGGAGTGCAGCAATAGCCAGAATAACAGCAGCGAAATTTTACTCCGCAAACCAGAATAAAATCAGAGATATTCCACTCACAAAACCAGGATGAGGAAAAACATCATAATCATCACAGATCAGAAACAACCCATAACCAGACTTAAAAACTGTATTTCAAAACAAAGAAGACACAAGCGAGAGAGAGAGAGAGACGTTAACAAATGTATGAAATGACAAATAAAGGAACTTTAAGTTCAGAAATGGTAGAGAAAGCCAACTTATAACTTACTTGCACTTGTGACTGGGACAGGGATGCGATGGAAGCAGTCTCGTCGCCATGGAAGCTTCCACTCTTTCTCCTGATCGCTTTTGACAGTGTGCCGGGGTCCACAAAACGATGATAATCTCCAGCTAGAGCAAATGCAGGCTTGGAAGAAGTGAAGGGAATGCTGAGCGAACTCGACAGAGACGACGAAGAAGATGATGAAGATGAAGATGAAGATGAAGAAGATGATGATGATGATGACGATGACGATGACGATGACGATGACGAAGACGAGTAGGACGACGAGGAAGACGAAGATGAAGATGAAGATGAAGATGGAAAGGAAGTGAGGTCATGTGCAGCCGTGTGTTGGTTGAGAGCTGTAGAGACACCTCTTCTCGTAGGCATACGCTTGCCGTTCGAAGGCCGTAGAGATTGAGACGGGGGAGAAGAGGAGGTGTCGGCTATGGCGACGTCGACCATTGCTTGGAGGAGGAACGGGGGAGAATCGCATAATCCAGATCTACGGAACCATCGATGGAGATGATTAAGGAACAGGAAGACCGGCAGATTACGAAGAAGAAGAAGAAGAAGAAGAAGAAGAAGAAGAAAAGCGAGGTGCCAATCTGAGTGCGCAGAGAGGCCGTAACGCAGGGCGCTGTAGAGCTGGGAACCCTGAAGAGAAAAGGACTTCGACAGAGGGGAGAAAACCCTAATGTTCCCTTCTGTTTTTGCTCTGAAGCTCTGGCGATGGCGCACCGAAGCTTTCGATCTTCGTCTTCGTCTTCGTCTTCGTCTTCTTCTTCGGCGTCTGTTTTTTTGCTTTTTCTTTTTTCTCGCGAGACTTAATATATTTATTTAAACTTTATTGTTTTTTTTCCTGCTCCTTAAAAAATAAAAACAATTAGAAAAAAAAAGGGGGCCCTTTTTTCTTTTGAACGCCCATTTTGCGCGCGAACGCAGGAACAGAACAAAATCGATCGAAAGTAAAATAAAATAAAAATAAAGGAAAATCTGCGGGAGCCAATCAAAAAAATCGGGGGAGAAAAAAACCCGGAAAAAAAAAGGAAAAAAAAAAGAAATTGAGGTTTAGGTTAATTTCGGGAATGCCCTTCGATTATTTCTTATTCGCTAAAAATGCCCCCTCATTATCTGGGTCTTGTTTATTCTAACAAAAAATACCCTTCACCTCTTTTATAAGCTTTTTGATCTATGGGGAATTGAACACCTAGGGTTTAGGATTTAGGGTTTAGGATTTAGGGTTTAGGGTTTGGGACCTGACTTGCTGACCTATGTTAGAACGGCCAGAACAATTGCAAGACAAAACAGGTGAGG
>JBBBWG010013135.1:0-18982 GCA_037176905.1 Azolla pinnata
CGTACTTTCGACATCCGCCGTAAGCCGAGTTTGGATCCGCTTCCACTCCGCGCTTTTCCGTTTCTGCTCCTCTTGAAGAATTTGCAAAGCATCGGAAATTTTCCGTGCTTCTTGCCTTGGAGGGCCTCCTTCTCATCTCCCTTGGCCACGCCAAGTCGTCGTTTAAGCGACTTGACGTCCGCTTGAGCTTCCTTAAGCTGTCCGTGGAGCTCTTCGGCATTGGTACGGGCCCTTCTTTCCGCCTCGAGCTCCGCTCGTACCTTTGCCAACTCCGCGTCCTTAGCGTCCATCGCCCGCCAGAGCGCTACTTGCTCTTTCTCAGCTTCCGTAAGAGCCACGACTTTCCGTTTGAGGGCATCCTCACAGTTCACAAGACGCATTTTCCATATTTGCACGTCGCGTTCCGCGATCACCGAATTTTGAGCTTCGATCCTTTCACTCCATTCGCACATTTTCTCCATCGTCTTTTCTAGCATTAGCATGATTTCGATCGCGTCTTCTCGCGTCGACCGAGTCTGCTTCGTTGCCTGCACTCCTTCCGCCGCCACAGCCGTAGCCGCCGTACTCGCGGGTGACGATGGCTAGCTTACCAGAACGGTTTCCCGTTCGGTTTCCGCCTGCCCTTCTGCAATCTCCTCTATTTCTTCGGTCAACCCTAAACCGTCTCCATGATTGGCCCTTCGCCATCGGTCGGTGGCCGCACCTCATCCGTACTTCGTACGGGTTCGACGATTATTTCGTCCTGTACACTCACCACCTCCGTGGCCAAAACTGCGCCTTCTTCCACGCTATGTACAAAATTCGTCAAAAGTTCGGTCGTACTTCCCGGCCTTCCTTCCTCTTCAATGGCTTCCACAGTTGGTGTGGGGCCTATCGTCTTGAGCCTGATGATAAGCCAACCCTCGGATTCCTGTGTCGCCAGGGAGTCCGGCTCCGGTACGACAGGGAGCTCGGGCTCTGCCTCTAGCTCTGCCTCTGCCTCTGGCTCTGCCTGTCGCACAATTGTGGAACCCGATGCTGGTGCCGCCGGCTCGACTCATACGATCGGCACGACGCGCACCGTGGTTCACCGGGGGGGTCCAGTGGCCTGAAACTGTACGACTAGGATCGTAGCCATTTCTTGTCCCCTTGACGCCGGTTGTCGCAGCCGCCTCCGTAGCCTCCGCGACTGCTCCTCGACGGGTGCCGCTTCCCGAATGTGTTCTGACGCGGGTGACGATCCCGATGTCCCGATCTCCCAGATCGGTTCCGGCTCGGGCACTGCCGGCGCCTTTCCCTTGACGGGATCTCGGCTTGCTGGCCGGCTTCCGGGTCCTTCCTTCCCCGGTGGTGGCGGGTAAAGCATGACCTCATTGTTGTCGGTATTTTTATTTCGGGAGATGATCGACGCTTCAAAAGAGGCTTGTTTGTATTTTCATTTTGTAACATACAATTAATTGTTTCTTTTGATTACCTGGTGTGGCGAATCACATGTGCAGAAGATGATCTCTAAGCTTGTCCTCAGAAACAACCTTAAACCCCAAAACACTTGTAATGCGGTGTGTTAGACTATTCACATGTACATGATGTGATCTCTAAGTATGTCACTGTAAAAAAAAAATGATGACCCTAAACCCCAAATGTGTTCTAGTTTTTACGAGACATGGCAATCATACTGAAGAGAGCAGAGTCTAGCTCCTTGCAAGGTATCATCTGCACGTGTCATTATAAAAGACTTAAACCCTAAACCCTAAGTCCTGAATGCATTGGTCGTTTTGTTCTCTAAACCATAAACCCTATTGTAAAAATGGGCGGAAATGATCGTGCGAGAAGATGGGGTTCGTGAATCGTGGGCACCGGAAAAGTTTAATCTTCTGGGAAATTTCAACTATGTCTCTCCGTCGTATCTAAAAGAGAACAAAGTTAAAATACAGAAGACACACATATATAACACGGTTTGCTTCCAAATCTTTTTTGTCTCTCAAATGGAGGGGAGGGCCTTCTTCTCGGAAGAGTTTTGAACGTGTGAGCTTCCAGAGATGGCCATGAATTCGCTGATCTGATCTGATCAGAATGAGCAGGGAAAGGAAACAGAAGAAAGAGTCGATGAAAGAGCAGAGCAACTCATCATCATCATCATCATCATCATCATCAAAGTGGAGGCCGCCTCTCTCACTGTACCTACTGAGGAAGCCTGTGTTCTGTGGCAGAGTCGCCATTGTGGAGAGCAGCACCATGGTTCAGAAACCGCACAGATGGCTCTCTTCCTCCTCCTTCTCCAGTCCCACATGTGCCCAATACGCAGGTGCATATACAAACCCTAATTAACCCCGCACTCATTTCTGATCCTTTCGTCTGTAGCTGCCATTCTCTCCTCCATTCTTTCTGTGGCTTTATGTTTATTTCTTTTTTCTTGTTGGGTTCTTTTGTTTTTGTCTTGATGAAAGAATGGTTCTCCATTCGTTCCCTCCTTCATTTCTGTGTTTCTGTCTCTTTTCTCTTCCATCCGCAGATTGATGGATCATGCAATTTGATTTGATTCGGTTCGATTGATCAATCATAGCTACACCTGTGAATGGAGCTGGTTGTTTCTGGATCCAAGTAGGTTTTGGGGGGGCTGTCTGTTCCATGCATGCATATCGATCATCCCTATCGGTTTTTCCATCCAATGTCCATCCATGCAGTGCTCATTGGAGTTTAGCGTGGGTTCCTGCTCTGTCGAAACGATCGATCGTAATTATCTGGGCATAAATTACGAGCGAAATGGAAGGCATTTGGACTTTGTGCATGCATTGCAGGTTTTGTATCTGTAAATTAACCTACCTAGGTTTTTTGCACAGCCATTGAGAGCTGCTGGTGATTTGCATGGTTTAACCCTGTTTGTGTACAAAGGAGCTAGCTAGATTTTGAAGTTCTAGTCATGGCTGTTAGAAATGTAAGTGCTCAATACTATGCTAGATCTCTGTTCTCCTTGCAGAACCTTGTGTTAATCTCTGTTAATGATGATGATTACAATGCTTACAGTATAGGACGTTTTTCTGTTACAAGTAACCCTTCAATAAGGGGTTCACACTGATGTTTATTATTTAGCCCATGTCTCTTCAAACCTGAATATTACCTAATGTAAAATACATAATGTAGATGTTCGTATTACACTAAATATACCAACAATGGCCAATTAATCCGGTGCTGGGATGCTGTTTCTTAATGTCAGGCGAGGTTAGGGATGAGCTCAATCGACACAGCTTGTCAGCCAATGGTGTTGTGGCCAGAGATCAGCTCGATCAAGGTCTCGGCAAGCTGCAGAGAGATGTCAAGTCATGTAGCTACCATGATGTCCATGTCATGTGGCAGATCATCCACGACCGTAATCATCATCATCATCATCATAGCATGAGCAAGGAGAGGCTCTATCTGTGTCGATCGGGCATCATCACATAGCTGCTAATTCCATGCTTGTCTTCCCGTACTTCTTCTTGTTGATTTGGCGCAGCTTGTCGATTCAACGAAGTTCAGATATATCATTAACGAATCATCAGCAGAATGGGTTTAGACTTGTAAAAAAAAAAAAACTACTGGTTGGTTTTGTGAGAATCTATGGATCATCACTGGTCAATGTGATAACACCCAGCTTGAACTTGTTCAGGAATTTCAAGGTCTAAAAATGACTTGCTGGTAACAGGCATGCATTTGGACCACACCAGATCTCAGTGTTGCAGGGAGAGGAATTGTGTTGTTATGTTGATCCGATTGGTTTTGTCGCTAACTATGTTGTTGATTCGATGGATTAATTTTAACTTGAAGGGAGGAAGGAGCAAATTTCATCTGATTTTTTCTTGCATGGAAGAACCTCAGCTTGCATTTCGATCGTTCATGACTCGTCAGACTAGTGGGAGTGTCGATCAACCTTCATAATTTGAAATGCTTTGATTGACGGTAGATTCTATTTCTACTCCTATCTTCTTCTTCCTCTTCATTCTTTTGGTTTGTTAAATTGAGAAGGAAATAGCTCTTCCACAAATCTGTTGGAGCCACACTATATATCTCTTTTACTATTAGGTTATGTTCAATAAGATTCATGAGAATAATTAAGAAGTACAAATTTGTGTTTGACAAGCTATAAATGTTTGTGTGCATAGAAATAATCTTCTAAATCAATATATAGGCTGATTTAAATGGTTTAAGGTAGGAGTAGTGGGAAAACTGGTCATCCTAGGACTTGGAACAAATCCATTTGGTCACATGACATGATGGCCGGCTGTTCAATTCCTATGTAAGCACGATGTGGCCTTCAAAAATTGAAGCGCCAATCCAATTGCCCATGATCTACACATGATTCTCTTTTGTCTCTGACATGCTATCCCAATAGAGCAGTCATATCGATTAGGAAATGGGTTCATCGATGAAGAAGCATTGATGATTGTGAAGCTACTACTCGTAAATCGAGGCCAAAAGGATCGGATGACTGGAGAATTGAAAAACAAGGACTAGATTTTTTGTTTTTTATCTAGGAAGGAGCGAGCCAGGACCTCGATCATAGTTTTTATGATGTCATGCCGATGAGCTCTAGAAGCATTCGATAACATAAATGGGTGGCCCTAGTTAATCTATGGCATCATAGTTTTTACTATGCCCATGACATTTGCAATTGCAATGTGTAATGTAATTATTGAAAAAATCAATACACAATATACATGGATTGGGAATAGTCTATGATAATGTCAACGGAATTGTCTGATTCTCGATAGTTTTTAATCCATCATCTACAATGGATTGGAAAGAGGGC
The DNA here is from genome assembly GCA_037176905.1 of Azolla pinnata. Lineage (NCBI taxonomy): Eukaryota > Viridiplantae > Streptophyta > Polypodiopsida > Salviniales > Salviniaceae > Azolla > Azolla pinnata. The sequence goes on from JBBBWG010013135.1 coordinate 4,766, forward strand.
CCTGATGCAACAAGACCTTATCATGAAAGCATTCAATAGAATAGTGAGAATAAATGAGTCGTAGAAGAAAACAGAGACCATGACAAGACACGACTTCAGAGCTCTTAGATATTGTAGTAAAGAAAAGTCTTGATCTTTTCAAGACGCTAGATTCTCTATTTCATTATATAATTGTCAAGCATATCAGCCACAGCTTGGTAAAAACAAGAAATGTGGAGGGTGTGATGTGTTAACCTGACAAAATGTAACTCCTTGTTGAAGAAAAGACATGAGTAGGAACAAAATGTTTAGCTTAGAACAAACACTAACCTAATAAGAAGAAAAGAATTATAAAAGTGCTCAAGACAAGTGTTGAATGTAGTCGATTAGTTAATCAACTGTTATCACTTATAAGGTTTACATTCTTTATATATATATATATATCTTGTTACTTGACTTTTATGCACGCAATTTGTGTTTGATAATCAAATGTTTATATGAAATAAATACTTTTACACATTGATTATAACTCTACGGTTTGTATGAACTTTAAGATATTAATGTTGGGGTCAATGATATAGAATTCTTATGTAAAGGTCACACATTAGAAGCTTGAATTTTCAACTTCGATAATGGATTTCATTGCATTCTCATCTTAACATTGAGTTTAGAAATTCATGAATGCGTGAACTAAGATTTTACTTATCAAGATGGAGATAATAAAATTTCTTAACAAGTCAAGAAGTATTGGTAACATTCTATATTGTTTTTTTCTATTGATAGTATCTTGCCATTAGTTATAAAAACCAACCAAAGAAATAGTGTAATCGTACATCATTACATAAGTAGATATCGCATGACTTCTATCAGGTCTACAAAAGATCATAGTAAACAACAGACCACGCCTTAGAATCTTGTTATACAACACCATATTCATGCTTTTGCGACATTGATTAAAATATAAACTGTAGCGCACCACAATGCATGCTTGTCAATATTTAGAGCTTCGAGCTGTATCTTCTACCTATGCATTACAAAATAGAATACAATTGATAAAAGCACACATTTATAGGATTATTGTGGCCTTTTGCCCTTATGCCTACATCACAATATATTGTTCAATGGACAAGTTTGCAGCTAGCTCCTTATGCCACCCTCATGAAAACTATTGCACCAGATTCCTTCCCGTGCACATGGTATATAACCAGTGAAGAAATTTATAAGTCTATAGAACCCTTCATCCTCCACTACGATAATAAAAAGGACATGTTGCCCAGACTTTGTGAAACAATAATCGACACCTCAAAGCAACTTTAGTTTTACCTTTAATATTATCAAACTGATCCTTAGTGTCAAAACTAACTCTAATCATATCACCATGACAGTCTCAATAGGAGGAACAATTGAATCATGAAATATCTTCTTACATCTCACCTTCCAAATATGCCATAACGTAAAAAAACCTAACACTCCTAAGGTGATTCCATCTCCTTCCTAACGCCAAAAAAGTGACTTGAGATAAAGGTTTCTTTAATAAAATAAAGTTATGGACTTGAATAACATGTACATTAGAAGAAGCATCATAATAAAAACCTCCTTGCTCATGGAAGACCAAGCTGCCTGCCGTAAGAAATCTAAGTAGAGAACCTGCAATATAATAGAATACGTAGGATGTGAAACCATATCAACTAAGCCATTGCGCAATACCACAAAATAATGCCTCTATGTCTCTTCTAAACCACAAAAGTAACATAATTGATTATATCTTTCAAGTATAATCGAAACACTGACTGGTAATGCAATATTGTTGGCTCTTAAATTGAATTATTAGGCATTTATTCAAATAAATCTACAAAGTACTAGAGTTTGTTATGTATATTCTTGGAATTAAATGTTATATTCTAGCCTTTTAGAGGAAAGCTAAATTGAAGGTGGGCACAAAAACGTTTGATTGGAATACAAGTACAAGCACAAGGTTTTAACAAGGTATAGAACATCTTATTTGAAATTATAAAGTATAAGCAAGAAATATTATAATATAATGATGCAAAACGACAAGGATGAGGAGTTCCTTAAAAAGGTCGAAACCCAACATTTGGATTAAAAAAACTGGGGAGAAAAGATAATAATTCATTAAAGAGTTTTCTTATTTATGAATATTTATGAAAGACTTTCCTATTCATATTTTAGTTAAGCCCAAGGTAAAACATCATGTTGAGTTATAAGATGTTACTGTATAGCCCATTGTATCTATGATTGTATAGATCATTTTTTTCATCTTTTTTTTTTTCTATGAATTTAAAGTACCCATATGTGAGGATACATGTCATTACAAAGATATTACAATGGCCATTTTCTTTCTTAAAACTAATTCAACAAAATATATAATTATGGAAATAAATAGTCCTCATACCACTATTGGAAAATGGTAGAACATTATGCTAATTTCCTAAAAATTAAAGGCCTAAGGTTAGCACCTTTTAAGATAATAAAACAAGACCCTTACATATTCCTTATATCTTAAAAATTGAAGACTAAGAACAATTTCTTTTGTTTTAATATAAAAAGCCTTGAATTTTATTAATGTAATAGTTCCATTATATGGTGTATTCAATAAAGATAAATCGAATTTTGATCTTATGATCTATTATTTTTTGTTTGAACAATGAAGCATTTAAGAGTGATGTCTTTAACTAGAATTCAATGTAGACAAACTAGAAATACTAAACAAGGGACGATCCAATGGATTCCATCAATTTTAATAACTCCTCACGTTAGCTTGACTAGCACACCTAACGACATAAAGGAATTGATAAGGAATGTTCAACCCTATTTATTAAATGGTGAAAGGAACACTGTTGCAAATGTGGTTGACAAGTGGATTTGTGGTAAACAAATGTTTTACAATAGTCAATTATAATGATGAGAATAAACAAGGATAACTCTTCTCTGAATGTTTGATATTGCTTCTATATGGTGGGAAGCCTATTGTCACACCAATGGTTTACCTTGAAATGAGGAAAGAGTTTATTGGGAGAGAGAAAAATATAATATAAGGAATGGAAAAAAATTGGTGAGTATTATATGGAATTTATAAATCTTCTTTGACTTGTGTCCCAACAAAATGAAATAAAAATTATAAAATCATTATATTGAAGGATTAAGAGAACCTATAGCTTCCCAAGTTGAGAATTCAAACCTTGAAACTCTCACTTAAGCTCTAAAAAGGGTTGAGATTGCTACATGTTCAAAATAAAAGTTTACAAAGACTAGGTAAACAATAAGAGGAAATTTTCTAATTCTCGAATTAAGGACAATGAACCATGGGACAATGAACCTTCGGACCGAAACTTATAGTTGATAACAAATTCCAGTGAACCATGCAACACAACTTTATATGGATAGATCATCGGAAGTGTGACATATTTAAACCATCACTGAATCAGATTTCCCCTACTCAATCTTACTCAGCCAGTTCATGCAATCACCAAAGACTCCACATCTTGACTATGCTAAACAAGTACTCTGGTATGAGAGTGGGACATTAGGTTGCAACATCCTCTACGACAGAAGGAACCAATCAAACTTAAAGGGGTATACGAATACAAATTGGGCAGGCGATGCATCTAACAAGGTCATGGGGGTAGCAAGAAGCATCCAATGCATATTCTCACTCAGAAGTGGGATGATTGATCTCTTGGAGTAGCAAGAAACATCCAATGCATATTCTCACTCAGAAGTAGGATGATCTCTTGGAGTAGCAAGAAACATCCACTGCATATTCTCACCAGAAGCAGGATGATCTCTTGGAGTAGCATCAAGACAGAATGCAAGGTGCAACCATAACTACATGTGAAGCCATATGGCTCAAAAGATTGTTCAAAGGTCTAAACAATTCAATCAACAAATATTTTGTGAAAACTTCAGCACCATCAATTTGCAATGACTCACATTTCATGCATGGACTAAGCAAATTGAGCTGCAATATCACTATATTCGATAAAGTATAACAGTCGATGACATATCAACCTCCTAAACACCGGCACACACAAATAGGTGGGCTAACATATAACAAGTTTCAGTGCTTGTCAACTACCCTTGGCCTTCAATCCATTAACGTTTCAAGCTTGAGGGGGAGTACTGTGAACATGCAACACATGACCGTAGTAAGACTGATTGCAACACGACTTCCGAGGAAAAAGCATGAGCTCATAGGCACAACAACCAACATAGCTCTCAAGAAGAAGACAAGTTGCTTATTAGGTGGGAACTTTGCATAGATTATATTAACTATAGCTTTCTATTATAGGTAAACTGGAACTAGCAGCCAGTGCATCCATACTTTATTGTTAGCTTCTCCAATTTCCATGTTGATGCTGTTGGATTATATCCTGAAAATGCAGTTCATTTACGCACCGCTCTATCATTATATAAGCTGTTCAAGATATCCCCTTCATCCACACTTAAAACACCATACCCTTCTGTTGAAGTGTGAGTGTCATCAATATATCAGCAAATGTTGCATCACAAAACATAGTGCTAGGCAAATGCATCAGAAGATAGAAAACATGTCTGAAACAAACATCCTAAATCTGATATAGAAAGGCCAAAGCCTTCTAAAATTTTGGATGAGGATGTGCCCTGGCTCAATTCTGCCCAAAAACTCCAGAAATTAAACAATGTTTTTATCGCACAACCTCAAAGAATCAATAATGCCTACACGCTAGATGAAGTACAGCATATATATAACTCTTCTGAAGATAGCCTTACACCCCTCCTATACCGAAGGTCGTGAAATTGCATGGTACGCATCCCAGTCCATCTCTTTCTCATGAGGACTTGGGTTGCATTATCTACTGTTTATGGTTGTACTGCCAGCAAAAGCTTCTCATACACTTCTCGGACAGTCAGATCTTCAATCTGTTAGGCACATAGTTCACTCCAATGCAAAAGAAAACAGATAGAGAATGTCCAATGTGAGTTTTAACAGAATCAGTTAATTAAAACAGGTGAGAATTTAATAGCCTATGGTTCGAAAGTCTACTGGTGTTTTCGAAATCAAACTATGTTGAGTAGTTTTTTTGAGATAACAGAAGTTGGTAGAGTGTATCAGAAGCATAACCATGAATAATGACTTGATAACAAACATATTATGGCTTCCAATATGCAACATCACCTACACATCTTCCTCAAACTTCCTCTCACATATCAGCAGCAATAAAAAGTTTGAATTTTAAAGGATCAAATAATTGAGCCATTGATTGTACTTTAAACCAAAATTGATCATATGGAAAAAATCTCACCACTAGCAATTTCGATTTGTTGTTCCAACCTCGTTGAAGAGTCATTTGTGTCAGCCTCAAATTTAAGACCTTGATTTTCATAACAAAGAACGTATGTCGTTTCTGAGGACATTTATCATGATGCTATGTATAAAGGTATGTATAAAGGACATTTCTGGATAATGAGAGACATGAATGCCAACCTTGCCCATATACTCAAGCAGTTCATTATTCGCTTCACCGCGTGCTGCTGGTGCTGTTACTGTAACCCTCACATCATCAGCGTTTACTCCTGATTTCCAAAATAAAGATTTGCATGAATATCGTAAAAAGTAAGAGAAAATGGATAGAATAGAGAATACTCATGGTAATGCACATGTATCCACACATCTAATATCAATGCTGTCTCCTTCCCACTAGAAATGTATTAGAACTAGCATGGGGCAATGTCACCTTCACTTTAAGATTCTCCTGCAACAAGTATAGACTAATGACAGAATTATTTCGAGGTCACAATACGACCTTAGTACGTTTCTAAAACCATATTTCTTGTACTATACAAACATTCTTAATATCTTAACCATGAGAATGAAGGTTGTCAAGTCTTTCACAAATGCTGCAGGATATAAAAGAAAATCACTTGTAATTGCTGCTCGTTGTGCACGATCCTCTACTTCAATGGCAACTTGTACTAAGCCTCCTTCGAGCTGTGATATACATGGCGGAACAGGGGCATCCTACAACAGCATCATTATAACCTTAGACACTTTCAGCTTCCATTAAGTTTAATTGCTAACATATTTGGCTGTGCTTTAATGAAAAACATTGGCACAAAATAAGGATTTTAAGGACCAAAAGATAAGATGTATAACCTACTACACAATTCATCTTACACATTTTTCAGCAGGAAGGAACTCAACCCGTCAATTGTTGAGTTATGAATGGGTAGGAAAAAAACACATGCCCCTATCAATGGAATAAAATATTCAATAAAGGACAAAAGATAAGATGTATAACCTACTACACAATTCATCTTACACATTCTTCAGCAGGAACTAAACTCGTCAATTGTTACTCTATGAAAAGGTAGGAAAAAAACACATGCCCCTATCAAAATATCTGGAATAAAATATTCAATAAAGGACAAAAGATTCCAAAGCTACGAAGATAAACACCTGAATCAGTCCATTCTGTTAGCATTACACTAATGGCCCACCCATCAAAATAGAAGAGAGAACATGCCTCTGTGGCCACTAACCTGTGGGTTTGTTTCAGCAGCCACCGAGCTCAAAGCACCATCTACAACATAAAGAAAATTTGCCATTTCCATGTCCTCCTCAGCACGATAGCACACAAGCAGCTCACAGCCCGTACATTTTAGCCTGAATTGTTTTTCAACTTTACCTTCTCCCCTGTAGCCTTAGTGCCATCAGAACGAATCAGCATGATGATGTCTACAGAAAAAATAAAATAGAAAAGTAGCTATGCAAATCGTCCTACACTAAAATGAAATCCTTGAAGTATATAGATTAAATTTTGGAGGTTTCGGTCACTTAATAGATTTCACTTTAACAACTCCTGAAATGTAATTCAGTATCAAGAGATGCATGAGTAAATCTGTTATGACTAAAGTGATGTAAACCTTTTCAATAGCAATTTTCCTCCTTCTAAAACATTCAATCTTGCCAGATGTTTCTTCTTGTCCAAAACATATGCCCTGTCTGTCTTGCGCCTTGGCATCTTCTGCAACTGAGTATCTGCCATATAAAATGCACATCACCAGAATTGCATCAGATGTAAGATGATAAATATTCCATCAATTACAGGAGGGAAATTTATGTCTGACAACTCATTTGAGCATCCTATTTTGGGAACTTAGTCATCCCATGCATAGATCACATATATCCTGAGATTCTCAATAGGTTTGCATCAGCTGTAAGTTGATAACATTCCATCAACTACAGGAGAGAGATTTACACTTGTTGACTGCTTTCAGCATGTTATTTCAAACTTAATTATATCATAGATTGCATATTTCATATGGAGCTACTGCTGGGCCCCAATCAATTACATGATTAATTTAAATTTTGTGAGAGAACATGGAAAACTTCAATTTTACAAGCAAACCAATGAGAAATCCACTTTTCCAGAATCAAGTACTCAGTATCATTTGCAAATAAATCTTGACGATAGAAACAGGCCAAAAACCATAATCGGCATCCCAGACACATTGAATTTGTAATTAGAAATGTATAACACAATTTTTTCAACTATAATATTTTCAGTGAAACACCATGATATCTTTTCCTAGGGAAAGGATGCCATTGTAGAATCTTCAGAGGAATTAGTTTTTGAGCAAGGATGTCAGAGCTGGAAAGAAGCCTTCAATTGGCACATATCAGTGATCCAGCTAGCACAGGATTTTGACGTGAGAATGTCTGATATATATATCCAGTTTTCAAGTGACAACAATGTTTTTGGTGTCAATGTGTACTTGCATGATTGAAGACTCCAAAAGAAACGAGACATTGAGTCCAGCATGTGACCGTTTGGACAAAGATCTAACAATGACCTGAAGTCTTTTTCCGCAGCAGATAGATGGTTCTTGATCCATACATATTAACAATAGAAATCCGAATTCCAATACCAGAACTGATGCTATTCTTCATTGGTCACAAGCTGCATTTAAGTGTAGTAGCATATAATAGTAGCATATAAGAGTAGTGCATTTAAGTGAGGGAAGGCCACAGTTGAAAACCAAACGGGCTACTATGTGAAGTATGCTAAAAGTGACAGTGTGGCCAAGTACTACCCATTTACAATTCTGTTAGGATGAAGGAATCACTTGGTTTCCCTGTTACGAAGAACCCAAAAAGCAAAAAAGAGCAGCTGAAAAAATGAACACTACATTACTAGAGAGCGCTTTGTGTATGGGTTTATAAGGTGCTTACGAGTGTAATAACCCCAAACGACTTAAACCTTGAATACAACTGGAACAAAGATTCATACCAAATGTACATACTATCACTCATCTGCCCACCCCCCCCCACCCCAAACTATACTGAAGCATCAAACAATGCAGAATGAAATCCCAATCCACCCATACCAACCAAGATCACCAAATTAGAACCTTGGTAGATGACTAGTCCTCATCAAAGAGAGCACCATCCAAAACTACTAAATGGGGATTTGCTAACCCACCCTTGACTATAGGGGCTATGCCGCTACTTAAAGGAACTAAGCCCTAAAGTATCATCCAATGAACCAATCTCTTGTGGGGTACCCAACGACACTCATTAAGTCAATCCAGTAAAGACAATGACTGGGATATATCTGTATGAATGCCCCCAAATAGAGCTTGTAACTAAAGAAATATACATACTCAGCTACTCCATTTAATTGTACACATGCAATGAAAAGTCTGAAAAGTGTGTATGTAATGTTTACTCTATTTCCCAAGTACTATCTTCCTCCAAATGATCTTTCCATGTAATTTTATACCAATGTATAACGAGCCCCACCTCTAAGGCGGCAGAGTGCATTGGCCCTCCTTGATTAATAAGTAGGAAAGAGAAGGCAGCCGCTTTTAAATTGCAAAGTGGTCTAGACGCCTCTGATTATTTATAGGCAGCAGAAATGATTGGTTGCCCCTAATTAATCATTGAGGCCACTGTTATCAGCCACCTCGGATATCAGAAGCACCTAGAAGAGCTGGCCACCTCTAATGAACAGAGGTGGCACTATAATGAGCCATCTCTGATTATAAGAGGGCATTTTAGTCAGCCGTCTTTGAGGAGAAAAAGAAAAGAGATTTTGATGGAAAGAGGTGTGTGCAGGGTTCAGAAAGGGGGGAAATAATGAGATGGAAGAGAGAGATTGATGAACAAGATAGGTCCAAGGTTGATGAAGGTGATTTGGGAAGTAACCAAAGTCAATTGACTTTACTCACAGGTAGTGGAAAAAATATTAATGAGGCATTATTATCTTATTTTCATGTGGATAATGAACGAAGTCGGTGAACCTCACCCTCACATTATTCTGTAGAGCAAATGGGAGGGTTAACTTAAATCTCAAAGAAATTTCACATGACCCACCAACTCTCAAAGGGCTGTTTTTTCGATTTTAAAAAAGAGTCCTAGATGTGTACGACAAGATTCATTTCATTCTAGTCTTCTCTTCATATGTCTGTCGACAAAAATTTCTATTAGAGATTCGAACGCTAGACCCCCTGGTATCCCAATCAGAGAACCTACAAACTCACCCCATCATTCTTGTTTTCTATTTTCATGAAAACTTTCTTTCTTGTCTCTATTACCTGAGATCTGTCTGGTAAGCCTTACATTTTCTTCATCTTTTCTCATTAATCCATGCAACAAACATCTCCCACACATTGAAGTAGTTTGTAGCATCACGTATCCCCCGGTGTGTGATGAGAATATTAAGGATGCTGTCAATTTCATAACCGGAGATTATTTCTGTAAAATGCAGGAAAACGTTGCCAAATGAATGAGAATGGTTATGACTGCATTTTCCTCCAAGCTTGAAGGGCTCGTTGATGCCAATAGGCAGCAAATCTAGGGCTTTCATGTATTTCTTACATTTCATTCTGATATAAGAATTCGTAAAATTGTCCAGTACCTTCCTAGGAAGCATAGACCTGTACCAATTCTCATGAATTCTCATTAGACTTTGTATTTCCTACATTTCATTCTGATATAAAAACTCGTGACATTGTCCAGTATCTTCCTTGGAGGCATGAACCTGTACCGATTCTAACGAATTCCCATTGAAATTTATACTTCTTACTTTTCTTCCTGATATAAGAATTTGTAACATCGTCCAGTACCTTCATAGGAGGCAGGAAACTGTACCACTTCTGCTTTGATATAAAGGTATAATACAAAAGAAAAAACCTTCACGAGCTATTATATTTCCTATTTACATAGCATATGAACAAAAGATTAGATGAGACTTCATACATCAATACATGCCTAGTGACAAGGATGACCTTATTTATCACCAAATAAATGTTTCGGAGGTTTTTGTTTATTTTCATGCCTGCGCAGAAAACCATTATAAATGTCAAGAAAGTACCTTGACAGTCTCAAAAGACCTGATCAGACACAGGGAAAACGTCGCATAATCATAGCAGAAATCTAAAGGCTCAAATGTCCCGAAATGTCTGAGCAGATGAGCAATGAAACTAGGAGAATGTCACATAATCATTGTAGAAATCTAAGGTCTCGAAATGCCTGAGCAGACGAGCAGTGAAACAAGGAAAACGTCACATAAGCATTGTAGAAATCTAAGGCCTCAACAATCCCAAAATGCCTGAGCAGACGAGCAGTGAAACAAGGAAAACGTCACATAAGCATTGTAGAAATCTAAGGCCTCAACAATCCCAAAATGCCTGAGCAGACGAGCAGTGAAACAAGGAAAACGTCACATAAGCATTGTAGAAATCTAAGGCCTCAACAGTCCCAAAATGCCTGAGCAAATAAGCAATGAAGTGAAGAAAGTATCACATATAATGACGGTGGGAAATTAGAATTTGAATGCGGTTTGACATTGTAGAAATCTAAGGCCTCAACAGTCCTGAGCAAATAAGCAATGAAGTGAAAAAAGTATCACATATAATGACGGTGGGAAATTAGAATTTGAAAGCGGTTTGACATTGTAGAAATCTAAGGCCTCAACAGTCCTGAGCAAATAAGCAATGAAGTGAAGAAAGTATCACATATAATGACGGCGGGAATTTAGAATTTTAAAACGGTTTGACATTGTAGAAATCTAAGGCGTCAACAGTCCCAAAATGCCTGAGCAAATAAGCAATGAAGTGAAGAAAGTATCACATATAATGACGGTGGGAATTTAGAGTTTGAGAGCCGTTTGACATGAAATAACGGGTGAGGTCCCTATTTGCTCCCAAACCTTAAGCTTTGTTGCCAAATGGTAGGTATTCAGACTGAGATCCTGGCTTCTTCAGAAGAGAATGCGGACAGTTGAAAACACTGATTAATAGCAAGAAGAAGAAGAAGAAGAAGAAGGAAGGGAGTAAAGAAAGCGACCAAATTCGCAGACAGAGCGACATAGAGGAAACACAGCAATGTTTCACGCACGGAGACGGGAGAGCGAGAGCAAAGCGTGAGAGAGAGAGAGAGAGAGAGAGGAGAGAGGAAGAACCTGTGATAAGCACGTGCGATCCGCAGTGTTTGCAGTAGTAGACGTAGAGATCGGATTGCGGACCGTCAGGCGCGGCATCCTCGCTAGAGTATGTGTGAGTGGTTCGCTTAGGCATGGCTCACTGACAGCAGCAGCAGCAGAAGAAGAAGAAGAAGCAGCGGCAGCAGCAGAAGAAGAAGAAGCAGCGGCAGCGGCAGCAGCAGCAGAAGAAGAAGCAGCGGCAGCGACAGAGGGTTTCTGGAAGACGAGACGAATACTGACTGTATGCATATATTTCACGTTTCAAGTGTATACATACATACATACATACACGCATTCTGATACAATCATCCCGTGGTCAAATTGGAGAAGCAACCAAATGCGGAAATACAGTTGGAGGTTTAGGAGAACTCTCCATGGAGTCGACATTAATCTGCAATCGCTGAATTCATTTTCATGCCTTGATAATCCATCCGTACGGAGCCGCCATTGTAGTCGCGTCGCCCTTTGTTGATGCCCAGTAATCCATATTTGCCTTCGCCATAATCTTCTATTTACCCGTTGTTCATTGCCATTCCCACTTCTACCCGTAACAGCCTTTTTCTTTCAGAAAAGATTCGTCGTCAGTGAAAAGAAGAGTTGTGTAAATATACAATTGGGTTGCTGAGAGATCCTATACAAATCTCTCTAAGCATATCCGCAATGTTAAATGTCTCTTGTCAAGTTGCAGGAGCATATCTGCATGAACTAAAAAGACCACCACCCGAAGAAAAAGCATGTCCATTTAGTGCATACCATCCGATTCAACAATTCTCTTGAACATCTTACCTGCGTTTGCCTCTAGTGTAAGTAAACCACGCAGGTGTTGTTGTCTAGCCCATTGAAGTAGGCAACTACTGCATTAGAAAGTCCGGTTGCCCTCCTAGATTTCCCAAACACTCTTATGGATCCTATTCGTAATCCGTAATCGATAATACTCTGGATACATCATCCTTAATATTTTAGAAACACGTTTGCATATAGAATAGGTAATATTGCATGTTCTCTTTTAAAATTCTCAATGAATACTGAAAAAGTACCCAAATACTTCAGATTTTATTAAAATCTTAAAAATTTACAATGCCAATTGATAAAAAGCTCTAAATTCCCTGTATTTATATAATATATTAAAAAATTATTAGAGAACCACTTCAAAACTTGAGTAATTTTAAGGTTTCTAAAAAAACTAGCTATGTTAGCAAATAATTAATTCCCGATGTATAGAGAGATCATAACAGTTTAAAGCTTAGCTTTGAGACATCATTTCTTAGAAAATGTTTATTATAAATGAAATACTCAATTTATTTCAATGAATTTATATTGTTATTATAATTATAGTGTATTGGTTATATTATTTGATTCTGATAAAATATTCATGGGTTGAATCTTTACGATGTCTTTGTTTTTATAGAAACACATGGCTTTATTCAAGAAATCGATATATCATATTGGCTTCTTGCATAAGACATTGAATTTTTGCAAGGGGTTTATCTTCAAAAAATACATGGCTTAATGCAGAAGTCAATGTGGTGCATCAACCGCTTCAATAAACACAAAATAAAAAATTTCTACAAATGGTCGATGCTAGCATATACTCATTTAAGGAAATGACATGGTGAGGATTATACCCATAGCCTTTACTATTACGATCAAACAATCTAACCAACACACTATTAATTTTAGTATTTATAAATACTAGAAAATAAATATTTATTTGTACGAATGACGTGTATTATAAAAGATTCCCCACATCGACCCCTTCAAATCGATTTTTTATATAAATCCATGTATTCTGTAAATATTATTAAAAAATAATGTGGTGCGAATGGAACCCATGACCCTTTACCATTACCATGAAAAAATCTTACCAATACACTATATTCATGATAATATTCAATATTATTAAAGTAAATATTTATTTCTATTTGAATTTTATGTTTATTATCACACGCAAAACATTATATGATCAAGCTATAATATAACCAACACACTACACTATCTATGATAATATTATATAAATAATACTAGCTCACACAATTTTTGTGTAAACACCTTGTGTTCTTACAAGAAGCAAAATATTAGGACTTAATGAGAATTGAACCCAAGACCTTTAATGTCACTCTCAAGTACCTTAACCAACATACCACACTCACCACAGTGTCCAAAAGACTAGTCATACTAAATTTATACAAAAGAGTAGTCTCCCAGCAATGGCCATAGTTGGCCAAGTTGATGCGACGCATCGATTTGGCCAGCACAAAACTTCTCCTTGCTGACCAAGTTGCTACTTGCAAGCTAGGTCGATGCGTCGCATCGACCTAACCATCAAGGGGAGGTCCTGTGTTGGCAAGGTCGATGCGCCGCATCAACCTAGCCTGCGTTTAGCCATCACTAGTAGGCCAAGTCGATGCGCCGCATCGACTTGTGTAGCTTTTGGCCATCATTTGCAGGCCAAGTCGATGTGCCACATTGATTTGGCCCCCAAATGCTAGCGAGGTCAATGTGACGCATTGACTTGGGCAGCGAGGAATTGGTAACATATTTCTATAAAGATATTTGTGACTTAGTTCATTGTAGAAATAGAGGTCATAGGTTCGATCTCACTTATCTTTTTTGTTTATATAGAAATACTTTGTAAAAATACATTGCTTTAATACGTAACATTGACTTATAACATGGAAGTTTTAGGGCTCTTGATCATACAAATCTTGACTTAATGAACGTAAAACCTAAACCTTCAATTTCTAGAAGAAGT
>JBBBWG010013146.1:5610-18978 GCA_037176905.1 Azolla pinnata
GCTTTAAGAACAAATCTCCCATCTCATCATCATCATCGTCTTCTTCTTCTTCTTCTTCTTCTTCTTCTTCTTCTTCTGCTGCTGCTGCTATGTTCAGTCCTTCCTGCTTCGTAATCGAACTGCTTACTTTAAGTTGAATCCAACTGCATCCGTTGCCTTCTTGCAGCGATTGAGCTGTTTGAGTCATTTACTGAAAAGTCAACGAGCTGAATGATTCTCGGACTTAAGCCTCAGAATCTTCAAGAAGGACTCATATTGCGATTGTGCATATGTTTCTCAGACTTAGAGCCTCAAATCTGCAACAATGAATCGTTGAGTATATGCTTCCTGTTAATCGATCATTCCCATGTCTAGTTTCAGCTGCACGCTAACCCAGTAAGTTTTTTGAGCCAAATGACCCAATCTAGCCCGAGACTTGAACCATTCAATCATGGCCAAAAGACCCAATTTAGCCCGAGACTTGAACCATTCAATCATGGCCGAAAGACCCAATCTAGCCCGAGACTTGAACCATTCAATCATGGCCAAAAAGACCCAATCTAGCCTGAGCCTTGAACCATTCAATCATGGGCGATTTAATCTGTGGGTCAAGGGGTGAATCATGTAAAGAAGGATTCATGTAAAGATGTGAGCAACTAAAACCGATGGCTTTTTGGCCAGGGGATTTTGTGTTGACAATGTCAGATTGAATTGTGGGTTAAGCTTGAGAGAAAAGATAAAAAAAAGCCCTGATGCAGAAGAAAAGAAAGAAAGAAAGTGGAGGCTCAGAATAAGCTGGAAAGCTGGAAATGTAGAAAACGGGAGCTCTTTTCCTGTGTCATTTAGAGAGAATCTTCCTTTACTATATATATATATATGCATATGTATCTGTGTGTGTATGTACATACGTAGATATGCACGTACTTACATACGTACGTAGGTACGTATGTACGTTGTATATATGTATGTATGCATGCATGGATGGATGTTTTAGATGCGTAAGACGCTATGTGTCTACATGCATATCTACATACACATGTATGTATGCATGTGGACGAGCGAATGCGGATGTATTCATGCATGTGTATGCAATGCAATGCAATGCAATCGCAGAGCTCATAAGCACACACACAATCAATGCATATATACACATGTATGTATGGAGGTGGGCATGTGTTTGGGTGTGTATTCATGCATGTGTATGAAATGCAATGGCAGAGCTCATACATACATACATACATACATACATACATACGCATGTATGTGGGCATATGGGCATGTGGATGGTTATGTATTCGTGCATGTGTATGCAATGCAATGGCAGAGCTCATACATGCATGCACACATACATGTGTATGTATGGATGTGGGCGTATGTAATCATGTATGTGTATGCAATGCAATGGCAGGGCTCATGCATACATGCACACATACACATGTATGTATGGATGTGGGCATGTGAATGGGCATGTAGTCATGCGTGTGTATGCAATGCAATGCAATGGCAGGGTTCATACATACATACATACCTTACACACATATACATACATACGCATGTATGTATGCAAATGGGCATGTGAGTGCATATGTATTCATCTTTGTGTATGCCAATGCAATGGCAGAGCTCATACATATATGGACACATACACATGTATGCATGGATGTGGGCATGTGAATGGGTGTGTGCGTAGTCATGTGTGTGTATGCAGTGGCAAAGCTGAGACATACATACATACACATGAATGTATGGGTGTTGGGCATGGGCATGGGGATGTAGGCATGCGTGTGTATGCAATGCAATGCAAAATGGCAGAGCTCATGCATACATGCACATGTATGCATGGGTGTGGGCATGTGGATGGTATGTACTCATGTGTGTGTATGTGTGTGTGTGTGTGTTATGCAATGCAAATGGCAGAGATCGAATTGGACGCCGGAGAATAAGATCCAGGAGGAGGAGGAGGAGGAGGAGCAGCGGCCATGGGTATCGAGGAATCTTTGGGGAATCATCGCTGTGGGATCGCCGAGGGTGCCGAACCGATGCCAGGAATCTTCGTGCGCGAGAACAGGCGGAGATTCCAGCATCGAGGGGGGCAATGGCAATAACCGCTCGATGCTCGGCGGAAGCGGCGGCAGAGTGAAGTGTCCGAGGTACTTCGGATGGATCGATCGGGACCTGGATCCGTGGAGGAAGGGCCGGATCAGCCGGGCCCTGCTCGACACTGCATCTCAACTGCCCATTTACGAGTCCTCGTTCAGGGCCATTGTGAAGGATGGGAGGCTGTATGCAGCTGGGATCGGAAACTGCTACCAGACCCGCGCCGTGTTCAGCCTCTGGGGCCTCCTGCAGCTCCTCGCGCACCACCGCGGCCTCGTGCCCGACGTCGAGCTCGTGTTCGGGTGCGGGGACAAGCCATCGATCCTGCGGCCGGACGCGGACGCGGACGCCGCCAGTGTGAACGCGACGGCAGCGCAGCTGGAACCTCCTCCTGTCCCAGTCTTCCGATACTGCACGACCCCGCACCATCTCGACATCCCTTTCCCAGACTGGTCCTTCTGGGGCTGGTACAAATTTTCTCTCTGTCTCTCTCTCTCTTTCTCTCTTTCTCTCTCGAGGAAACGAACAGTGTCTTTTAGCTTTACGCTATCCGGTAAACCTCTCCTGAGCAGAAGCGATTCGTAAAAAGATTCATACTAGTATTAATCGGGTGCACTGTACAAATCGAACCGGCATGAGAAACCAACAGCTGTCGATTAGGTCATCTAGTACCGTTATCGGCATTAATTACCCTTTTGGAGGGGGGATTCCCAAAAACATACCTGGCAAATCTATAAATTACATTTTAATGCCTACGAAAATGAAAGATTTCTAGATTAAGGCTCTAGTTTATTTCAAAGTTAATGATTAGTGATTCGTAGTCTTCCTACTGCTATATACTAATGGCTTCCTAATTCCTGCTGCTCTTTATTTATTGGTCGGGGGAGCTCCCTTACTTTATTCAGAATCTAGTTAATTTGGGTTAAGAGTTTCGGGTTTCAGAATGTAATTGCTGTTGACCAGCTAATTGGGTGTTAATTTTCAGTGAGAGATAAAGCTCGGCGTTAATTCTTATTTTAACGGGCGTTAAAATGCAATTAATAAATTTGTCAGCCAGTTTTCTGGCAATGTTTCCTTTTTTTTTATTCCATAAAGAGATTCATACACAGTATTAATGGGGTGCACTATACAAATTGAACCATCCTAAAGAAACTAAAAAAAATTGTTAGTCTCCTGATTTTAAGTTTCATCCAAAAACTTACTCTGAGAAGCGTAACGTTACGAGAGCGAATCTATGAAGGCTCGGTTTGCGAATGGTCGAGCCCAGGCAATTCGCAATTCGCAGTTCTGGCTTAAGAACCCGTATCGCCTGTTGAATTCCTTATATAGGCCTGAGGTGAACATCCAACCTTGGGAGATCGAGCGGCGGAGCATCGAGGACGGCGCGGCGACGATGAAATGGAAGAAGCGCCGCGCCAAGGCATTCTGGAGGGGCAACATCCACATGGGCGAAGGGACGCGGCGAGAGCTGACCAAATGTAGCGCGAGCGTAGCCGAGATCTCGAACCAGGTAAGCTGTGAGCCAGAAGAAGGGCTTGATTGATTACGGGCAAATTCATGCAACGATCCGAGTAGCGATGATTTTAACAGCTAACGATTCAAACCCGCCCCCGATTATGCCATCGTTTCCCCAGGACTGGGACAAGGAAGTGCGGAATCGTTACAGGAACTCGAAGCTCTCAGCCCAGTGTAAGCACAGGTACTGGTTGGTAAGAAAAAAAAAAAACATGGCATAAAGCTTGCGTTCGCACTCGGACATGCCCCGATGACCCCGCACGATTCTGTTTTTTCCTGTTGCTGCGTTCGCGAAACCGCCGCAGGTATAAGGTGTACGTGGAGGGCATCGGGTGGTCGGTGAGCCTCAAGTACATTCTGGCCTGCGACTCGCCCGTGTTACAGGTCGAGCCCAAATACCTCGACTTCTTCTCGAGAGGCCTGGTCCCGAACAAGCACGTCTGGCCTGTTCCGCCAGCTAGTCTCTGCCCAGATATCGCATCCAAAGTCCGCTGGGGGAATCAACACATGAGTGAGGTAAGAGCCAGTATGTTCTGTGCGACGCAAGTATTCGAACCCGTGGGGTCAGATAATCTAACTAATATATTAAGTCTTTTCAAACCTTTTTTTGTTCTGAGAACATCTGATATATCAATCAAAGTAAACAACGCCAGTTACAGAATCATACATTGAATTCAATGTGTCCTCGCTTGTTTCTTTCTTTCTTGCCTGCTTTGCTTTAATATATTGTCCTTGGCTCGTCGAATCTAGTTGTCTGCGGCCAGCATGTAGCCCCGAGCCATTGTAATTGAGGACGGAGGCGGGTTCGTTAATCCACAGAGTTCTGCTTTCTTGATCCTAGGCTATGGAGGTGGGGAGAGCGGGGAGCGAGTTTGTGAAGGCCGAAGTGAGCATGGAGCGCGTGTACGATTACATGCTCCATCTGCTCCGCGAGTACGCGAAGCTCCAGGATTTCGAGCCGGCGCCTGGGAGCGATTTCGTCGAGCTCTGCCCAGATGCCTTCTTGTGCGTTTCCCCGCCCCAAGAGCGGCCGTTCCTCGAAGCCTCCAGGGTGCATTCAGCGAGCAAATCGCCACCGTGTAGCTTCCCTTCTGCAGACTCTGAATCTTCTCTTCACTAGGATTTAGGGTTTCGGGTTTCGGGGTTTTGCTTTTGGCCCCCCCCCCGCTTTCTAACACCAGCTCCAATGTTGTCACACTCTTGTATTCACACAATTCCAAGTCTATATACATAACACAAACCATCTTCACATTCTGGTTCAATTCGGGAATCGATGATGTTGTTGCGGAGACGCGATTGCAAATCGGCAGGGCTCAGCTGAGCTCCTGCAATCCATGGAAACATCGAGGTCCGATACGTGGTGGCTTGTTATCCGATTTATACCCCTTTCATTAAGCTCTTGCAGCTCCCCATGCCCACATTCAATGACTCATCGTTCTGCTTTCTCGAATAAGAAGTTGCCAACATCAACAGAGATCGATCATGCGCATCGATTCAGCTTTGAACCTTAACCAAGGGAAAATCAGTTGGAACCATCAAACACGGAAGTACTCCGAAATCTGGTTTCCATCATCGTCAATTCATGTGCCCTTCGTTCCACACAGATCATTGATACCATTTTTCCTGAACCACATCACAAATAGCACTGCAAACGTGATTACCACATCACAAATAGCACTGCAAACGTGATTACCACATCACAAATAGCACTGCAAACGTGATTACCTGTATCAGTCAGATCTAAAACAATATCTTTGAGAAGAAACGGATTGTAAGAAAGCATTTAATCAGTATCAACAAAATGCTTTAATGACAGTTAAAGCGTCCAAGAAACCATCTTCCACGTTCCTAATCATTTTGCAAATACAGAACAACTCAATGGCAATAATGCCAGGTCTATATAGAGGTAGATGTGTAGATATATTACAATTAAAATGAGTAAAAATGATCGCTAGGATCTCATACAGCACATGTATACAATTGGAAACAAGGAAACCAAATCATGCAGCTTATCACTCTCGTTTACTCTCCCATTCACCCACTCTCCGCTCTCGTGCTATCTTTCACAAATCTTGGAGACCACCAAGAGTGTCACCGAAAATAGCTTCTTTATACATCGATATATCCTCTTTTTGACTTTGAGAGGCATAAAAGAATTGGAAAGTTTTTCCTTTCCGTTTTACAAGGCGTAGCTATAACTCATCAGGGGGCAAGAACCAGAACCTTTATGGTACCTTGGCTGCTCGCCGCAAGCATTGTTGGGCTCTCGCTCTTCCAACACACCGCACTTATGAAATGAGAGGCATCGTCAATATCATCACTATCATCAACATCGGACGATCGGAACTTATGCCTCGCTGCTGGGTTTGAGATTGCCTGTAGCAAGCATGAGGTATTGTTTTTCAAATCTTACAGCAAAAAATACAGATTTATATCGCTCTCCTTTTCAATCTTAGAACCAAAAAAGATGATTTCAACACAAGCATGATATATCAAGTTGCAATCGCTCAAATATAAGAATAAGAAGAGATGATTTCATGACAAACAGGATATACCTCCGTTCATTTCTAGGTCCTTTTACTTCTCTTCGAAGAAAGTTTCCATGTCTGAACTATGACTATGGTTCTTTTCTAGATGTTTTCTTTACTTAATGAGACTTTTTTTTTTCTGATCTAGCAATATGAGGTTTTTTCTAGCTCCTTTTGGTTTAGGAAGTTCAATTCTCCAAATTGCATCATACAGGCTGGACTTAAACAGTAGAACAATTCACTTGGCCATAATTATAGACATATAATCGTAAGTAAAAATTCACCTTGTGATACACACAAACTTCATTTGTTTCACTTCCACATGCGATATAATCACCATTCACAGAAAGCCCAACGAAGTTCTTTTCATTGGTGTGACCTTTGAATGTCCGTATCTGTAAGGTAAAAGGCAACCAATTTTGAAAACTGATTAAAATATGCAGTTGGAAAGCCGACACCCCACTTTTCTGAAATTTAAAGAAATACAAATTCTTTGAGAAAACAAATTTGTGCCACTTTTCTGAAATTTAAAAGTGGCACAAATTACCAGAATACAAAAACTCTATCAATACAAAATATTGTATAATCAGAGAGGAACTCCGGCTACACTCTCTAATACATTACGAACATCTGGGTAGGCATTGCCTATGGTCTTATTTGAGCAGAAACCAAACTCAAAACCATGACTTTGGGGTTTGAATGGTTCGATAGTTTGGTTTGCTTCAATATAGGTTTGGCCTACCTCATTTTTGTTCAACTTAGTTTTAGGCACCGCCTAACAATTCAATTTAAATGGTATAAACTGTTTAAGAAGCTTCAAACCACAGTTAGGTGGTTCAAACGGATTCATTGGTTTCACTTTGTAGTTTCACAGTTTGGTTTGATTCAGTTTAAGTTGCAAACGTTTTGGATGGTTTGGTTGTGAGCCTCCTCAAACAGAACTGAAAATCATTGCTGATGCATACCAACAAGCTAGGAGGCCTTTTTGGGAATTGGGACTACTCTAACCAGCTATATTTATAATATTGTTGAGTATAGAAAAGAAGAGAATACATACATGTGTATTTTCTCTCACATCCCAGAGGCGAAGAGTGCTATCAGTTGAGGCCGAAGTGAGTTCAGTAGTCGACATGAACTTAACATAAGAGACAGCTTTCCGGTGCCCACTGTATACATGTAAGGGTGCCCGGGTATTCCGAAGATCATAGTAATAAACATGATGATCAGCTGAGCCAACCTAAAAACGACGCTCATAAGAAACTCTTATTCATTATAACTTTATATAACATTATATGAGGATGCAGCATACCGCCAAGTAATTGCTTGATCCAGGGTTGTATTTGACACAACATATATAGGCCTTAATGTCAATATCAAGCACACTCGACTCTTGCTTTGTACACCATACTTTGACCTGTATCACCAAAGCCGAAAAGGAAAGATGAAACACAAACCTTACTTGCAAATCTACTATTTCTCTCTAGATACAACTTTACATATAGACAATCTGCTCATGATACAAGAAAGAAGATGACATCGGCAAAATCTGTGGGTATAGGCAAGAGGCAAGTGAGACGAAAACTCATCATATAAATATTTACCTTGCAGTCATCACTCCCTGACACGAGCATCGATGGATCCGTGCGGGAGAAGTCTACAGTCCAAGCACGCTTCTCATGTTCCTCATATTCCATGATGCTCTAAATGATTCCAAATGGTACAGCTTAGGAAATTGAAAATGGGAGTAAAATACCACAAATATCTGCATCGAATTCAGGGATTCAAGAACCTGTCGTGTATTTACATCCCACACGGTCACAATCCCCTCATAATCACTACTAGCTATTTGGTTCTTGATATGCTTATTCCAGCTGAGACTGGTGAGCCTTGATCTTGTAGACATCTCAACAACAGGATAATGTACATCAGCAGGCACATTTACAACCTGCTCCATAACAATGATAAAAAGCCATGATTTCTTCTGGTGTCAAAACAGCACATTTTTTAATTGAGTTCCTCATTAATTTTTTGTTTACTTACACACCGTAGAGAACTCAAAGATTTTTATTCGTCTTGAAACACCAGCTGTTGCAAACAGCTTATCATCTCGGTCAAACTCGATGCTGTAATCCAGCAGATTATGATTACATTAACACCCAAAACTTTGTGGCACATCATGTGCAATATGTCCACAATAACTGCTTACTCTACTGAGGTTGAGTTTAAATTTTCAAAAAGCTGTGGCAATTTTCCATTTGAAACAGTAGTTTCTGGCCTTACCTAGAAACAATGTTGGAAGTATGAAATAGATCACCTTGCCGAACTTCTGCTATTACACGTAGACGACTGTAATAATTGTACAGATATCAATCATCAAACCAAGGGTTCCTTTGCATATGTCATGAAACGATACAAGAAAACAAGGCTGTAAAAAAAACCTGTATCGCGTGAAAGCATTTAATATGCTTTGAAAATCTTCAAGTCCTGCACTCCCAATACTTTTGTTACTGGTTTCTTTCTCCTTTTTGGAATTCAGATCTAGCTGCCTTTGTTTTTGAAGTGATGACATCCGGCGCCTTTTCGACAAGTAGCACTCTTGTAGATCTTCAAACTGTCATATACACATGGACCTTAGGTGCCAGAAAATCCATTTGTTTTGTATCTATACATGTACGAAACTATGTAATACTCATTACCATCCAGAGAGCCAACTTGATGACAATAACTTAGAGAATACAGAGTTCATAATCTGGCACATTATCCACTAAAGGTATGGTCAAGTCTTCTATTTCACCTTTCCCAATTCATGCCACAACACAACTTTATCACAGTTGTTGAGCCTTTCTAGATATACAAAAATGTGCCTGGATTCTGAGAAGTTGAATCATTGCCTGGATTGTGGCCGGGAAATATGACCTCAAACTATACAAGTAGCTTGAATTATAATAAGAAAGTGGATTTGGATGTGACAGAGATGATGGACTTGTGTATGTCAATATCATTTAAGAACAACACAGATATGTGTGAGAATGAATATGGAATACCTGCATGTAAACTATGGTGAAAAGATAACATGTTCAGGTTTTGGATGTTCACTTTTACAAAGCTCTCAAATCTTTCCCCGATTTCACACTCAAAAACTCTAAAGCAAGTTGATGGTGATAACAAAATAGTGGTGCTAATTGCTATGCTCTTAAGTCCATCATCATAAACCTTTTAGAGGCATGCAGTCAAAAAGGAATGTGAGCAGATGACTCATTCTGCAGTTAAGATCATGCAACCTAACACTTTATTCATAGAAACAAAGCTTACAAATTCACTTTCCTCAACCCAGGGCTTGAGACAGATAGCAGCATGTTATAAGATAACCAACTGGAACAAACGGACCAAGGGTGTAAGAAATCAACAGGCATTACATACCTGGGCTAAAACTCTTTTCTTTTTCGTGATTGCGCTGTTAGGGGACACAAAAGGACCTTGAGAATTTGAAAAGGAATCTCTTGGAGCACCACCAAAAAGAAAATTCCTCTTCTGGCTAGTCATTGATGACACGTTTTCTCGGCATTCATCTTTCCTGGCAGTGACTGAATGCATATCCATCCCTGGTTCGTTCTTAGCTGGAAGTAGCCCATTACCTGTTGTTGTACAGGGAGCTGTCATAGCTGCATGAGCCAAACCATGATTCGATGCATGAAGCAGCATGCTTAGTTTCATAGAGTATCTTTCTCTAGCTCTTACAAGCTCCAGCCTTTGTTTATCAAGTGTTGCAACATCTTCTTTTATGAACTGTAAATCAGCTTGCAACTGGAAAAGAAACAAATGCTTCTATTAACATAGATACAAGATTATGACAATTAACCTTTATTATCTATCTGCCCAAAATAGCTAAAAACTCAGCTTCATTAATGATCTCAACTTAACAAAGGCAGCTGTCTTACAAACCACCTACCTCCACATAACGATGAAAATGTAGCGAAATAACCAGCCACTGTAACGTAACCACTAAATGCATGCTCATTATACACCTTAGCTATTCAGGAATAAAATGCATCAATACAATCAATTGAAACCCATTGAATGGTCTACTGAAATGCATCATAACAAGCAAATAGAACCCATTGAAAGATCTATTGAAAGCACAATGGTAATCATTTTAAACATTCACACATGCATCTTCATGATCAATCTAACCTCCTTTAATTCCTCCTGTTTTTGTTGTTGCAGCCTCTGCAGAAAGTCGAGAAGGATTTCCATGTTTGTCTCTGCTTCTTCTTGCTCAGCTTTTCTTTTTTTCTCCCCTAGAAGAGAAAGCAACGAATCCAACTCCTTCACAGAAACTTCAGACCCCTGTATGATAGCACAGACCTTCCTTAGTGTATCTTATATAAAATTGTCAGTTTGTACGCAGCATCATGCCTTTACCTAAGAAAGAAGATGGTGTATATCAAATGCGAACCTCTTGAAGGTAATGCTTGAAATGCTCCAGTGGTGATGCATTATTCACAAGTTGGCAAGCAGAAGCCTTCTTCAGAAGCTATACATAAACAAAAGACAGCAGCACAGTTGAATTAAGTACAGCTCCTCTCAAGTGTTTGACTGTCAATTACTCAGGTAATTCTTAGGACATCTGTATATTGACATCTCTGCACCTTATGAACATTCCAATGCAGCATATTCTACTTTAAGCAGATAAATACAACATACAGAAATATTATATATATTGTGCTGCATAGAGCTACGTTCTCTAGCTCCATATATTTATGTTTGGAAAGAAGCCGTCCTATGTATAAAAGGTAGCATTCAGTTAGCCCGATTGACATAGTACTTAGATTTCAACATATTGCTGTTGTTGTAATATCTTGCTTAAGAACCAATGAGATTATCTCCATTGCATCATCCTTCACGATATTCACAATGTACTGGTATTTGTGTCAATAGTATTGTGTAGCTCATATCTTTCTTGGTATCTATTTCTAGCCATCTAGCCCGTCCACTCTCAGTTATTGTTCAAGCAAATGAAAAGCAAAACCAATGAAGATTGGAACTATAACTCCAAGAAATCATCCATTCCAATATGTTTCTTATAATTGTGCAGGTCCTACCTTCCTTAGTACATTGATCTCTCTGTCCCAACCACTCGTCCGGTTATAGTTAAAACAAATGCAAAGTCACAAGGATGAAGAATGAAACTATAACTCCATCACATCATCCACCCACTATAATCCACACTCAAAATCAAAACCATACCATATAGAATGTGTTTCCTACGTCTACTGTGTCATAGATATTGCAAAATCTCCCTTTCCTCTTTCATAAATTGACCTTTTTAACCCATTTAACTCTGCCAACTACAGTTGAAACTAGAAAAGAAAAGAATGAGGAATGAGACTGTAACTCCATTTACATCCATATCTATTCACTATAATCCAGTCAAGGTCAAAACCACACATACAATATTTGGTTTATTGCATTTGTTGTGTCATAAGCATTGCAGATCCTATCTTTAATCATTTCATATATCGAGCTCTTAAGCCCATCCACCTCTTTCAGTTGTAGTTCACAACAAAAGAAATAAAGGATGAAAGAATAAAAGAATCATTACCTTGGTGAGGAGGAAGTTTGGAAAGACTTGGGTAGACGTTAAGTACATCCCACAGCAAGGACAGTTTTTTCTGTTGTTGAGGTGGGTGGTGATACACATGTAGCAGAAGCTATGGCCACATGAAGTAGAGAAAGCATCTTTCATCGTCTGAAAGCAAATCGGACAGAGTATATCTTTGTCCAGCTCTCTCTTCTTGTTCATCTCTGTATTCTCTGATCTCACTTCTTCTGCTTTAACACCAGAGACAGATGGAACATGGACACCCACGGAGCTTTCTTCACCAGGTGGGTCCATGGTGAAAGAGAGAGAAAGAAATCACCAGCCCTAACCCGAAACCCTAATTCGGGTATGTATTCACCTGGCAACTCCAATCTTCCTACTGAGATAGAGAACAGAAAAGAAGGGGAAAATCCCAACTCTAAATGTGTAGCCAACACTGTACTCTGTTACTAAGCCCAAAAGAGAAAATCGGAGAAGCCCTCGCCCAAAATTGAGCAAAGCTCTGAGATTTAGGATTAAAACAGAGGAAACCCTACCCTAATAAGAGAAACCGAGCAGAACTCAAGCCCTCATCTTCTGCTTCAGTGATGGCGAACTCCTAACCCTAATTGGGCAAAGCTCTGAGATTTTGGATTAAACAGAGGAAACCCTACCCTAATCAGCGAAACTGGCCAGAACTCAAGCCCGCATCCTCTTGCCTGAGGGATGCAAACGCCTAAACCCTAATTGGGCAATGGATGATTTTTGAGAGAAGCACAGATGAAACAGGCGCACCCAAAGTGGGCGATTTGCGCGGAATCCCCCGTCCTGGATTTTGTTTTTTCGTTTTCAATCCACCGAAGCAGATCCGACCCCAAAGCTTTGGGCCAGGAGGAAACCCCTAAGAAGAAGGCTCGCAAATCAGGGATGGAAAGCAGGGAGATAGAGAGAGAGAGAGAGATCGATCGAGAGAAGAGCAGAACACTTGTGGGCAGGTGAGGGAGGAAGAAGACGGGGATCAGACAGCGGAGGACGGTGAGCCAAATGATAAGAGACGGGGAGAAAGAGGCTGAGACCACCCATCTCCTCTCTCTCTGTCTCTCTTTCTCTTTCTCTTTCTCGCTCAGTTCTTCGCGTCCATTCTGCTCACCACACATTTCCTTCTCCTTTTTCGAGGTCCCATTTTACACATGCTCAAAACAGAGTGGAAGAAGAAGAAGAAGAAGAAGAAGAAGCAAGAAGAAGAAAGAAAGAAGAAGGAGCAAGAAGCAAGAAGAAGAAAGAAAGAAGAAGAAGCAAGAAGAAGCAAGAAGAAGAGATGGGCCTTTGACTCCTGAGAACTAAGCAAGTTTTTTTGTGATATTCTAGTAGTGGCTTTCAGATGCATTCATTGATATACTTTGTGTGTATGTTGTGAGAGTGAAAGAAAGAAAGAAAGATATATTAACGTCTTCTTAGGCCAATATTGTAAAGAGGAAAGAGAGACATAGACAAAGACTAAGATGCATAAAGACTTGCTTCTGAAGAAAGTTGAAGACAAAAGAAGGGGGTCAAGATAAGGAGAGAGAGATGTAGAGAAGTATACGAAGAGACACACACACACAGAGAGAGAGAGAGAGAGAGAGAGAGAGAGAGAGAGAGAGAGAGAGAGAGAGAGAGAGAGAGAGA
>JBBBWG010013157.1:0-16698 GCA_037176905.1 Azolla pinnata
TGTTCTTATCTGGTTTTCTTCTAGTCGTGTTCGTGTCTTCCAAGTGAATCGTTGTCGACGAGCTCCAGCCGTGACAGCAATATCTCAAGGAATATTCCAAAAACTTTTTCTTTTGCGCAATATTACATGTTCGCGCAATAGTGTTTATTACACAAGTAGATTTGCAATGATACTTTCTTTCTTACATACAATTGGGCATGTTTTGCATCCTTTATGGAGAGGAAAAGGTCAAGAGATCATTAATCATATAACACAAATATATGCTATAGTAATAGTAACAAAGATTTGCAAGATATATTATTAGATGAGCTAAATGCTTATGTGATACACAATATATGTTTAACATTCCACTTGATAATGACAGACAGTTTGAAAATTGTTATTTTATAGTGGAGAAATTTTGGAATATATATTATACTCCAAACTTAAGAAAGTTTGAAATTTATGTACTTTCTCAAGGTACTTATGCATCTCCAGGTAAGAGAAATTGGAGTACATTAATCTCTTCGATACACAAAAAGAAGAAATCAACTGAAATGTACGCTCTAATCATGCACACTTATATTCAGCTTATAAAAAAAAATTCAAAGAAAAAGTATTTGAACTAATATAAGTAACATTTGGTAAAGATAGACTACTTATTTGACAAAATTTACGTGAGTGATAAGAAAAAGGAGATTATCTTCTAGAGGATAATATAAGTAGAGAATTAGAAAAAGATAGATGATAGTAAGTAATTTTGGGTTAATTAGGTAGTGTAGTTTGTTATTCTTATTATTTATCATTGCTTTTAATGAATTAATTTGGGAACTTCAAATTTTTAAACTTTTATGATATGCCTATTTTGAATGTTGGATTTTATGACTTCACATGTTTCTATATTTTGACTAAAAGTGGGGATATGAATTGTGACTTAATCATGCAACATCGAGCACTCTGAATGAAAGGCCTCCTTAGTTGGTATACTTGTATTTGTTGAGTACACTTCTCTAATAAGTTATAACATAGAAATTAGAACAATATAATGTGTTTTATCTTATTTCTTTTAGTAACGTATTTAATACTATTCTTTTTTTCTGTGTGTATGATAAATTTATATGATCTGTTGCAAAGAATCGATTTCAAATTACAATCTCATATATGATCCACATCTTGTGCATAAGTCTAACTACGAACTAAAGGTTTATTTCTATTTTGGTATTTCATATTTTTTAATTAGTGTCTTTATCATTTGGACTTATGATAATTAGATGTAATTTGGTTTCAAACTTATGATAAGTTTAATTTGATGTTCTATTTTGGGTTTGAAGTTTTAATTTTATAATTTTATAGAATCATGATAGATTTTATTGTTTAGAGACTTTTTCCATGCTCGAATTATTGTTCTATTCTCAAATAGTGCATATTAGAAGAATGCAAAATGCTCATATAATCCTGATTGTTGAGCACAATATAATCTTGATGTTGTGAGGTTATAATGTGTGTGTGTTGTGTATGTGTCAAAGTTATCACGACATGTACAGGTTATGGTTTGTTTAATTGTCAATTATTATCAATGATTGAATCCATTTTGTGTATGCTATTGTCACAAGCCTTTCCTAAAGGCAATAATTGTCCGACATTTGGAAATTAAACACGCGGAACGATTCCCCTTGATTATATTCATGTTTAAGTTTGGCATCCAATCCCAAATCGCTAAACTAATTGCATTGTTCAGAGCTTTACATGGCCAACTCTCATGTGCCATAACTTCATACTAGTTAAACCTTGATTCTTCAACTTGGTCATGTCAAAGAGAAACATTTTGGCCTCCTCCTCAGATGAGCAAGCTAATCAATGCTCAGTTAAACCATATTTGCATTTTCTTGTAAACAATATTTCTAATGAATCAATACCAAAATTTTCATGATTGAACGTTCGGATATACAAATTGTTGTTTCTATGGACCGTGTTGCCTTAGTTGTCGAAGAACCTCTCTCTTATGTATTGAATTGGAAGTATGGAATGATCTCTCATCTATACCTATTATCTTTCTAGTTCCCTCATATTCTTCATGGCCCATGATGTGATTTGTGTTAACAAACTAGATGTCACTGGAACTAGAGGTGCTTCTCAACAAAGTGTTTTCCTTGTACCTCATGAAGAACATCAGCCCTGTTCTATCACTTTGTAATGAAAATAATGGGGTTTTTGTATGGAATGCTATCATGAATTGATGTGCTTCGCATATGGATGAAACTATGAAATTTGAAAATACAGATGAACAGATTAATGATAGAATCTTCTTCAATAGAAACAAACATCAGCCCTTTTGCTTCTTGGTTGACCCAACTAACATAGCAAATTTGTTACAAAGTTGAGCTTATCAAACCAATTTTCTTCTTCCAATAGTCTTCTTCATAGTGGTTAGTTTTACCACAACACTAACATTTAATTTGCTGGTTTTGTCGATTTCCTCTTTCGCAGCCATGGTTACTATCAAAAGCATTGAATGAGCTCAATAAAGAACAATAGTTCTCATGCTCTGATACTGTGTGAAGTAGTCAAGTCAAATGGTACCATACAATGAGCTCACTATACATAAGTAAAATGTAAATGTGTGAGATGATGAATCAATCACAAAAAGAGTTGTTTGTACACGAGTTGTTGCTGATAAAAACCATATGGATAAAGTCTTTTGATGTTCAGGGTAACTTTTAGATCAGTATACAAGTGCTCATATCTATCGGACTTCACCTGGCTAATAATGGACATATTCAATACTTCACTAGCTGCACATCAAATAGAAACCTCTATAGATCTTACATTCCATATAGATACTCTCCTTGGCTTGAATAATAACAATCAGTCCATCGTTCGAGCTTTAGTTTCATAGGTCACACAAGCTGGTAAGGGTAAACATGAACCTGGTATGCTAGATTCCCAAATTTTACAACTGCGAAGGCCACAAAATAATCTGAGTGTACCAAATTCTGAGTATGATGTCGAACTGATTCAATCTGTATACAACATAATTGAGAGAAAAGGAAAGCATGAATGTGAAAACCATGATCAAAACTTTTAGGGCTTTACACATGCCAAATATGTGGAAGATTCAGGATAGCGGAATCGTAGAAACGAAAATGGAGCTGGTATGCTAAATTTCCAAATTTTAGAATTGATAAGGCCACATAATAATCTTCATTGCAATAGACTTTACTCGATCCAATTTAGAGGGGCAACTTGCATGGTTTTTATATCTTAACACTGAGCCATAACGCCATCTACGGAGCTTTCTTAAATTTCCAGTAGTTTGCTATCATCACTTGTCACCATTTGCATAGCTCCCAATCCTGCTAATTTTACACTTATGCATAGCTCCCAATCTTTTCAGCTTTCCCAGACCAATTTGTATAGCTGCCATGAGGCAGGCTAGCCCTAGTTTTCTACTAGTCATTTTAGAATGCATAATTCTTACTCAGGAGTCAGAAGCTCCTTGAAGATAGCTATTGGTTGTGGCTGGGCTCAGTTTGGAGAACCTCAAGCCAAGTTGCTCAGCCTCAAGCTGATTATAATGGATCAAGCTTAGACTTGAGCCCATTAAGCCATCAAAGTTGAACTAACCAACCTGAGCTGACCAAGCCTAAGCCAATCAAGCCAAGTTTGAGCCACCCAAGCTGAGCTAACAAATTGAATTGCTCAATAGCATTGTATGTATCGGCTCGAGAGCAAATATAAGACACATCCCGCAATAGCTCAAACTGTTTATATCCAAATCTTAAAGGTGTGGCTTGAGATGTGCTATTGCTGATTCAGCAGCTGTGGACAAATGAATCAAGCCAAGATGATTTTCTATCAACAGCCTCATAGCATCCAAATGCCCACAAATGCATTTTCTTCTCAATGGGGAACAGAGAAGCTTTGATTTTTCACGCAAAAAACTTGATACTTCTTATGGATAGCCACATGGTTGCTTCAGATTTGGTTTACAAATCTGATGCATCCTGCATTACTCCATGCCATATAGCATATTCTGCCTCACCTCTATCATGTCCGCATCTTCTTTCAACCCCGCAGCAACATATATGTTGGACATTAATACATAAGCAGCACCATTTTCAGGATCGAGTTGTATTGCTTGTTCAAAGGCGAATATCCCAAGCATCACATTGCCCCATTTCTGACAAGCGCCCAGCAAAACATCCCAAACTAGGAAATAGTGAGAAGAAGGCAACTTCATAATCACTTCTATTGCCTTCTCAAAGATTCCCGCACGACCAAACAAATCAACCATACATGTATAATGATCTAAGTCAGGTATGATGCTACACTTCTCATTCATCAACACAAAGCATGTCTCACCCTCTTCCACTAGACCCGAATGACTGCATGCATTCATAAGACAAAGAAAGTTGATCGCGTCTGGCGAGAATCCCTCCATCTGCATCCTCGTGAAACAATGCATGGCTTCCTCGACTTCTCCTTTGAGAGCATATCCCGAAATCAACGAATTCCAAGATGCCATATCATGGTCACGAATCTCACTGAACATTTCTTCCGCTTTCTCCATTACACCACATTTCGCATACATATCCACCAAAGTAGTGGTAAGCATGACGTCATCTCCCAACAAACCCTTGGCCAGAATCTCATCATGCATTTCTTTACCCTTCTCGATAGCCCCCACAGTACCACAAGCTTTCAAGATGCAACCATAGGTGATGGCATCCGGTGGGAGACCTTCGATTTGCATGAGTTCAAAATAATTCAATGCTTCATCGCCTTGCCCTAGTTGGGCATATCCTGTAATAAGTGCATTCCATGAAACTACATCCCTAAGAAAAACCTCATCAAAAACTTGCTGAGCACTAGCCAATGAGCCGCATTTCACATACATATCCACTAATGCAGTTCCAAGAACAGTATCTTTTCCTAGAAGACCCTTCTCGGCAATTGCATCATGGATTTTTTTTCCTTCATCAAGTGTCCCCATGGTTCCGCAAGCTTGTAAGGTGCAAATATATGTAACAGGATCTGGTGAGAGGCCTTCCGTCTGTAGTCTTTTGTAACAGCCCAAAGCATCCTCACCTTGTCCATGTTGAACATATCCTGCAATGAGAGCATTCCAAGAAACTATATCACGACCAGGAAACCCACAGAACACTTGTTGTGCTTTCTCGAATGCACCACATTTCGCGTACATATCCACCAAGGCATTTCCAAGTACAGCATCTTTGTCAAGCAGTTTGTTCTTAATTATCTCTTCATGTATGATTTCACCAAACTCAACCGACCGCATGCTACCACAAGCTTTCAAGACAGAAATGAAGGTAATGGCATCAGGTGAGAGACCCTCATTCAGCATACATATGAGGCATTCTAAAGCTTCCTTATCCTGACGTTTTTGAGTATATCCTGCAATAAGCGCATTCCACGAAACTTCATCTCTAACAGGGAGCTCAGAAAGTACTTTTTGTGCTTTCTCCAGCTCACCACACTTGGCATACATGTCGACCACAGCATTTCCAAGGATGACATCTTTCTTAAGCAACCCTTTATTCACAATCTCCTTATATATTTCTTCACATTTACTGACAGAACCCATGCTTCCACATGCTCTAGTGATGCAAACATAAGTGATCATGTCTGGTGAGAACCCCTCACTTTGCATATGGTCAAAACAATCTAATGCAGCTTCACCATGCTCGTGTTGAGCATATCCCGCAATCATTGTGTTCCAGGACACTAGATTCCGAACACGAAGCTTTCTGAACACTTGTTCAGCATTTCTCAGTGCACCACATTTGGCATACATGTCCACCAATGCAGTATCAAGCACTATATCCTCTCCTAGCAATCCATTACTGATGATATCATCATGGACTTGTTTGCCTTTTCCAAGCGTGCCCATGTTAGCACAAGCTTTTAATATGGAACTGAAGGTGATAGCATCCGGACACAGCCCATTAGTCTTCATGTCTTTGAAGCACTTCAATGCCTCCTTGCCATGCCCATGTTGTACGTAACCTGCAATGAGGGCGTTCCATGACACGATGTTGGGGATGATAAGCTCATCAAACACTTCTCTCGCTCTTTCCATTGCACCAAATTTCGCATACATATCAACCATAGCGGTTCCAAGAACAACATCCCCTCTTAGTAATCCTTTACACATGATCTCATCATGGATTTTCTTTCCTTTCTCAATAGCCTTGATGGTGCCACATGCCTTAGATACACAGATGAATGTGATCGAGTTTGGCAAGATGCCCTCTCTTTGCATCCTTTCGAAACAGTCCAAAGCTTCAGAACCTTGACCTTGTTGGGTGTAACCTGTGATGATCGTGTTCCAAGAAACCACATTTCTAATAAGAAGCTTCTCCAGCACTTTCTCTGCCTTTCTCAACTCCCCACATTTCGCATACATATCAACCAAAGCATTACCAAGCATTACATCTTTTCCCAACAGACCCTTATCATTGATCTCAGCATAAATTTGATCCCCTGCCACAACGTCTCGCATTCTACCACAAGCTTTCAATAAGCAAACAAAAGTGATCGAATTCGGGGAGATGCCTTCATTCTGCATGCACTTGAAGCAATCCAATGCTTGTTTTGCTTGATTTTGCTGGACATACCCCGAAATCAGTGCATTCCAAGTAGCCACATTTCTCACATTGAGTGCGATAAGAACTTCTCGAGACTTATCGAGAGCACCGCATTTGGCGTACATGCTAACCAATATGCTCCCGACATAAGGGCTTATATCATGTAAACCCCTGTTCACAATATCCGCATGTATTCTACTTCCTTTCACCAAGTCTTTACTCTCCGCACAAGCTTTCAACAACCCAACAAGCTTAATACATTCTTTGATATCTACCGGCCTTTCCTTGGCTTTCCTTTTCTGCATCCCTCACATTGCGTTTAGATTGATGCATGCATTGCAACCGTCGATCGCATCAGAGAAATCCGGCTGTCAAAGGAATGGATCCTTCTGTTCCGTGGTGGGTCTTCGACCTCGTCGAGGGTGATGTCGTAACAACAGAGTGGCAATCTAGTTCCACCATAGCTGCTGGTTCGGTTGATCTACAGTTTCTTTACAAATGGAATTGGGTCAATTTGCAAGTATTTTGGCAAGCTAGAAAGAAGTTTTGTTTGTTTGTTTTTTTTTTCTTTTAACTTAGCAGATCAATAACAGATCAAAGGAATCCATGAATTGGCCTTGAAATCGCGGAAGAAACGGATCACGCCCCAAATGAAGTGTTCCAAGGGGCTTCTTCGACTGTTCCAATCGAACTCGTTCGAGCAAACGAAATCCAAAGATGGGCAGAAGGATGGATTTCTCATTGGAAATCCAAAGATGGGCATCTCGAAGGACAAGGAGCATAGACGATAGATGTAATGCTATCCCATGCACACAGATGTCAAACATGGTCTGCTAGACTGAAATTGAAGCAGTGTTTACCTAGCATGCAGCAATGTTGTGATCAAATTTTACTAGAGATAGCTTGATAGAGTTTATTATCATTCTCGGTGGTCGAATACGACCTATGGGGCCAAAAAATGAAGCATGTTTACATAGCATGAAACTATGTTGCATTATGCAGCTATTCTGTGATCAATGACCAGAGATGGATCGATTATATATACTTTATTATCATCGTGGAGGTCAACAACCATGAGCAATGGAACCATATAAATGAAGCATTTGTGCAAAGTACGAAACCATGTTTCTCTATGTAACTATGATGTGATCAAATGAACAGAGATCAATAGCTAGACTTTATTATCATCCTGAAGGTCAACCGTGAGCAGTGGAACCAAATATGAAGCATGCTTACGCAAAAAGAAATTTGAGGAATTCGGTAGCGACTCTTGATATTTTTGGAACTGTATCGATTAATTAACATTGCACTCCCACATTCTTGCATGTTCCTGTCTCATGGGTCGTCGTGTTGGCTTTTAGAAGACATCAGGATATATTTCATTCTTCCTTTCTCGATCGAAATGCTCATTGGTAAAAATTTCTTGAATCGCGAGGGTCGCTACTGAAGTCTATATTCGTAAAACGTGTTCTGTTTTTTTTTTTCCTCCCGTAAGTCATATTCAACCTCCAACGATCATATCCAATACCGTCATCTTCACCCAAGGATATTATCATTCGATCCCAAGGTTATTATATCGTTCGATCCCAACGATATTATCATTTGATCGCAACGATATTATCGTTCGATCCCAACAATACGATCATCCCGATGCAGTGACAAGATCATCCGACAGATCATCCGACAGAGATCATCTCAACATATCCTCTTATCTTATTGTCTCAACTCAACTCTTCTTTTTTGTTCTTTGACATGTTTTGCTTTCATATCTGCACAAACTCGTCTTTCTCGTCCAACGCGATCAATTCTAGAACACACAGGCATTTCTTTCCTCGATCGATTCGGGCCGCAGAACGTAGCTATGGCGTGGCTTTTCAGGCCCACCCACCACAACGGCTATGGCTTCTCTGCTTCCTCCACCTCTGAGGAGGTCACTCACGGCATCGATGCCTCCAATCTCACCGCCATTGTCACAGGTATGCAATCGCTAGCTTTATCCTTTTGGGCCTGATCAATGGGGGACCAAAAACCGACGCCCCGGACGATGGAGATGCTAGGTAGATGCAAAGATATCCCATGCGCTTAGGCAGAGAAAGAAAAGAAATGTAGTGACCTATGGCATTGCACCTGAAGTGACTAGCTGCAGAGTGCAGCTGTGATGGGATGAAATCACCAGAGAGGAATAGGTAGATTTTATCATTCTCTGCAGATGTCAAACATGACCTACCGGACTGAAATTGACGCAATGTTTACCTAGTATGCAGCTATGTTGTGACCAAATTACCAGAGATAGCTTGATAGAGTTTATTATTATCCTCACTGGTCAAATATGACCTATGTGGCCAAAATGAAGCATGTTTACAAAGCATGAAACTACTGTTGCATCATGCAACCGTGGTTCGATTATATATACTTTATTATCATCCTGGAGGTCAAAGCATGATCTATGGGACCATAAATGAAGCATGTTTACATAATAGGCCGCATCGACCTGCCATGCGTGGCATGCCGGAACTATGTTGCACTATGTAACTATGATGTGATCAAATGAACAGAGATCAATAGATAGATTTTATTACCATCCTGGAGGTCAATTATGACCAACGGAACCAAATATGATGCATGCGTACGTAGAAATTGTGGAATTTAGTGGTGACTCTTGATATTCTAGAATTTCATCAAAAAACATTGCACTCAAGGGTGAACATTGGGATTGTATATGTATATGTGTAGAGAGGGAGAGTGTGTGTGTGAGAGATGTCATGAATAAATAATTGCAGAATATATGTTGTCTACAAGGTGCAAATAGTGGTATTGGATCAGAAACAGTTCGGGTACTAGCCTTGAGGGGTGCTGAGGTTGTAATGGCTGTAAGGTCGTTGTCATCTGGTCTGGCCGTTAAGAATGAGATCGTCAAAGAGATAGAAAATGCACGTCTTCATGTCCTTCAATTGGATCTGAGCTCGCTTTCATCAGTTCGGAACTTTGTGAACGAGTTCAAATCCCTCAACCTTCCTCTCAACATCTTAATGTAGGTCACTTGAGAACTATCTCTTCCTTCCCTTTTTTTGTTTCTCTCTCTCTCTCTCTCTCTCTCTCTCCTTTTTTATGTTTTGGATGATTGAATATACTCCACATTCTTGTATGTTCTTGTCTCATGGGTCATGTTGGCTTTTAGAAGACATCAAGATATATTTCAGTGTTCCTATCTTGATTGAAATGCTCATTGGTAAAATTCTTGAACACCGAGAGCCACTAATGAACTCTATGATTACTTCGTAAAACATGTTCTGTTTTTTGCTCCTATAGGTCATATTTGACCTCCAAGGATTATATCTGAATTTTCCCTCCCTTCTTCTACTCCTTCTATTCGCATGTACACACATGCACATACCCATATACATGCATGCACACAGAGCCTACATTTGCATAAAATCCACCTAACATCATAATGTAAACAACATGGTGATTCAAATACCACTTCAAAGACTCATAGATATGCATTCAGTAATTGTGGACTCAAAATTACACTATCAAAGTGTTATCTGCCTATGAACATATTAATTTACGTCATGTTTAAATTCCTGCGCAACCTTATACCATTAGAACTGACATATGTTTGCTGATATTGGAGCTATGCATATGTATGCCTTCATGATGTTATTCTCTGTAGACTTGAATTCAAGTTATTTGTAATTTGATATTCAAGTAGTTAATGGTATTCTTTGTAGCAATAATGCTGGTATAATGGCGTGCCCTTACCAGTTATCACCCGATGGAATCGAGATACAATTTGCCACTAACCATATTGGTATATATTTATATTCTCTGATAAATTCTCACACAAAATACATCTGCTACTGAAGAAATAATTGAGATTAATTGAGGATGGGGGCAAAGTGATTCTGAACTTGCCCACAGATTGAACCATGTCTTTACCTTTGTAGGTCATTTCCTTCTCACAAAACTCCTCCTTGATGACATGAAAAGGACTGCCAAGGAAACTGGTATAGAGGGCAGAATTGTGAATGTTTCATCCATTGGACACAAATTTACATACAGTGGGGGTATTCGGATTGACAAGCTCAACGATGAGTCTGGGTCTGATATATTATACAACCTAGGAATAGAATATTGTTGATGAATCTTGTTAAATAATTTCTTTCTTCTCATCAAGAAATCATTCATAACCGTCTTCAGGTACTCAGCTTGGCTAGCCTATGGTCAGTCGAAACTGGCTAACATTTTGCATGCAGTGGAACTCACACACAGACTTCAGGTATGCTGTAAGAATTGGACCCAAAGATTGCATTTTTATTAATCTAAATTATTGGATTAATGTCAGGAGGAAGGAGTCAACATAACTGCCAATGCTCTTCATCCTGGCGCCATTGTGACTAACCTTCAGAGGCACCATGCATATATGTGTAAGCAGTACTTTCTGAATCTTGTAAAAACGTGCTGATGCATCTTTTATGTCCTTTACTATTGCATTTGAACGAGCAGAATATGCCAAGGACCAGTTCTGATGAGAATCTGCGTTTGGTCTCAATACGCAAATGTATAATTTGTATACATGCACACATATATTTATATATGAACATGAAATTTAGGTCTACTGCAGATAAGATTTTTTAAGCGAAACTGTATGTTGGATGGACAAATTTAGATTTCGTGTGTACTTTATACTGTCATACATACATGTGTAGATTGTACATATGTATTGCACATATATATTCAGAAATGTAATTGAGTTAGCCAGGGGCTTGAAAGAGAAACGCTGGATGTATAATGCTCTCTGGCAGAAGCTTTTCTTCTGACCAAGCCTGCAGCAACTGGATTCGATTTATAGCACCTCAGAGTGTCACAAGTAAGGCATCCAAACAATAGAAAGGAAAAAGCCTGCAGCAACTGGATTCTCAAGGATGAACTTTTACTAAGACCTAGATACATGGTTGTTTGCTCATATATCGATCACAAAACAATAATAGGACAAAATTTCCTTGAACTTTTGATAGATTGAAATAAAGGATAAGCACTTGGCTACCTAGGCTGATATCTTTACTTTGTTTACCTTGGCCCATCAAACTACACAAGTTATGTCAATTGCAGGTTTAGAGAGGGACACTTTGCCTTTAGATGGTTCACCTACAAGCACATAGGGAGAAGTATGCGTCACTCTTCATTTAGTATACCATGCTCCAACATATGATTAAGGCTGGATCAGCTCGAGCTTCACTAGGCTTTTGCAGCTTTACTAGGGACCTTGACAACAATCATGACCATTCGTACTGCAATATTAGGAATATGGGCCGAATTATAACTACATAGATCAGGATATTTTGTTTGCCATCTCTGGCTACAGGAATTCCACAGATACATGTGGTTTGAACCATTGCAAGAATAAATTCGAATTCGTACATCAAGATCATCACTGCTGAAGAGTGGAGATTCGTGCATTGTATTGGAGGTTATTTACTATATATATACTTTTTCTACAGATAAGTTAGTAGCTTTTGTGAAGTCCATAACCAAGACTGTTTCTCAGGTGAGTCACCATGTCCTGGATTTTGTAACATTTATTTCTGATAATCAAATGGATTAAAAAGAAATGTATAACACTTCCCGTAGTTGAGTCAATAATATGATGGTATCAAGTTAATAAAACATGGCTGGTGCACATACAGCTCATGGTAGACTGCTACCATTAACCTAAACTAAGGGATACCGTAGAATTAGATGTACATTTAGGCAAACCTCCATCATGTCAATCATCAAGTGACAGTAGCTTTTGCTTGTTCAGGTGAAATCGGTTTGATGTCTTATCTTGTTGTATCTGTGGCTCCCTACTTAAGAAATATCCGATTTATATAGGGTGCATCAACACAATGCTTTTTGGCGCTCCATCCTGCGGTGAAAGGGGTAAGTGGCAAGTACTTTTCCAATTGTTGTGAATCAGATCCCAGTGGTTACGTTAAGGATGAGAAGCTACGAAAGACCTTGTGGGAGGTTAGCGAGAAGATTACATCTGAACAATAGAAAGGGACAAGTTGTGCTCTTTTGGCTCATGATTGTAATTTGTTAATTGTTTGGATCTTGTGGGACAAAGACCAACTCAATAATACATTTTGTATGCCTCAAAGTAGCAAAAAATATATGACATTCATGTACATGCCCTATAAATCCGTCAAATGAGTAGAGTATCATGCATGAAATGGGAAGACGGATAAAAGTTATAGCTATCAAGCAAAAGATGATATAGTCTTAATGGGCATTCGTCGAGTTCTTCTTTGCAACGTATGAAAAAAGATAGTCGCAAAGCCCACCCAATGTTCCAAAATCGCTTCATCATTAGCAAATGGGAAATATCATTAGCTATTGGCACCATATACATATTTGGTATATTCGATTGTCGAAACTTCATGCTGAAAAGTTAGGCTAACCATCAAGCATACATGGAAACCAGCTCAACAAGATATAGATAATAAAATGCATAAATATCAGTGTCAACAGTAATAGTATAAATGTATATAGTATTGAATAGACGATGACATACAAGCTATGGATTAAGTTCTCTAATTACTAAGGATTGAAGTATTGTATGCCACCTACGATCTGCAAATGTTTTGCCACCCATTACTCAACGTGGGTGAATGTCATCTTAAATCCAACCTTTATAACACTGTGCTAACCTTATTTATGTTTTCCACATTGCCCAAATGTTTAGGCATTATCTGGTTTAGGGCTTAGAGTTTAGAGGGCTTCAAGCACATCAATCAAAAACATTACATACCAAACCCATCTAGGGGTTTTAGTGTTTCACACAATAAGATGATTCCTAAGCTCCAAAATGTCAGGTTATAAGACGGATCAGAAAAAAAAATGAAGTGAACTCAACTACTACCCATAAAAATGGCAGTACATGTATGTGTTGTATGTATATACCTTGTTGCAACCGTATGAAGGAAGAAGCCCCCTAGTGAATAATATATGTACTCATTTCTCTCTCTGTTTTCTCTCTATTTATGCCTACGTATGTATAATATGTGTCACTAGGCCATGTGAGCCATCTTTCAAATGGCATGGCTTGCTTTTTGAATACAACAGCCAATATCTACTCTGATCTCCCCCCCCCCCCCCCCCTTCTTCTTCTCTATACACAATCAATAGCATGCCTTCAAAATCATAGTAACAAAATGTCAACGGTTTTGCTTTTTCACCCATTTCCAGTAGCTACACTACTTTGGTTGCTGATGGAACAATCCCATGCTGCTAGCATTATTAGCCTTGTCACTGTAGTTAGTGGTCGCGGGATGCTCGAGGAGCTGTTCCCAGAACAAGTCGGTCGCATCGAAACCCTGGTCGAGGCTCGGCAAGACCCGAACTTGCGCTCCATACAACACTTTGCCATCGCTGCAGGACGCAGCTGCGACAGAAGCCATGGCTGAAGCTCCGGCACCACCAGAGCTCGATGCAGCCGCCGCAGGCAGGAAGGAGAAGTCATCAGCAACGGCTTGTTGCTTCGGCATGTTTTCTAGCTGGGCGCACTCGGCTGTCGAGTTCGAATCCTCCTTGATCCCCTTCCCCTTGCGATCATCCCCATCATCATCGGCATCATCGGCGCCACCAAAGGAGCGATCGAATGCCATCGCTGCACTTCCAGCAGCCGCTGCCGCAGCAGCTACGGCTCTGATGTTGGGGATGCCGAAGATGGATTCTGAATCGTTGTTGTTGTTGCGATGATGACTATGATGTTGCTGTTGCTGCTGCTGATGAGGTAGCAAAAGCTTGGTATCACTGAGCATGGCCACCGACGCACCCGCCGACTCTTCAACGAATTGTTGGTGGTGGCTATGGTGGTGGTGATGGCGGTTAGTCTGGTTGATGTGAGTCATGCCATCGACTGTCATGGTCGAAACGCTGCTGTCACCCCAGCATTCCATGCTGTCGTGATCGCAAGCAGGATCCGCGAAATGCTGCCGAGGGCGCTTTCGGCTGCAGCTGCTAACATTGATGGAGTCGTTGTTCGAGTTGTAGTCATCGTCATCATCGTTGTCTTCATCAAAGTGATCTCCCAAGAGAATGCTGGTATCGGAGCCGCCATGGCGGTGGTGGTGGTGGTGGTTGAGGACAAGGTTTGTACAGGCCTGTTGTTGCACAGCGGGGGCATGGTTAGACAAGTGCAGATTGATGTTGCCATGGCTAGCAGCGCTGGAGCTACAGCACACGGCTTTGGCTAGGAACTCCAGGATCTGCTCTTGCCGGGCTTCGATTGCCTTGAGCCGATTCGACATTGCCCTTACCTCTTGCTGTGCTAGATGATGCTGGCTACACAATCTCCCCAGCTCCAGCATCATCACATGCTTCTCACGCCGATGCTGCTGCCTCTGCTGCTTCACACCATAGCTATACGTCCCGGGGCCTAGATGAAATTGTTCCTCCACCCCACCCATTCCATTCATGTAGGATTGGAGCTGTTGCGCCGATGATCCTGCTGAACTGCTCGTTAGAGATGACTTGCGCCGGTGGATGTTCTTCAGCCTGTGCTTCTCGCCCCGCACGAATTCCTCGTGGGCAAACTCCCATCGATCCGGATCCACCTTCCGGAAACCCTTATAGAAAGGAAAAGAAAGAGGAGGATAGAGCACAGATTAATGATTAAATCAGAACCACCTCAGAAAATTTCAACTCCTACAGCCTATAACATCAAGAAGCGAACGCATCAAAATTAAGGAACCTGAAAACTCTAACCACTTTTTCAATCACAAAGATCAATTTCTAGACAAGGTCCATAATTTACAATGTGTGTGTGTGTATGCAGTTATCTAAACCCTACATCAAGCTCACATACATGTATGTATGTGTATATATATATATATATGTATGTATGTATGTATGTATGTATGTATGTATGTATATGGTTATCAGATCCCTAAATCCTACAGCCTGAACTTACAGATCCTAAACCCTAATCCCTAAACATCAAGAAACGGGACAAATTAATGCAGAAAAGCCTGAAAAGCCTTGCACACTTACCTTCAAATACAAAGATTAATTTATTTCCCACAGTTTAGTTTCCACATTTCTTTCAATACAAAAGAAAGCTAAGCTTGAACACTTCTTTCAAAACAAAGATTAGCTTCTTCAATACATACATAGGTATGTGTGTGTATGTATGCAGTGATCAAAACCATGACCTGTATGCATATATTCGACCTCCTAGGTTAGTTGAGTGATTTCAAACGAGGGGAAACAATGAAAACGCAAAGATAAGTTTCCAAACTTCTTCCACTCCAGTAATAAGTCCCAACACTTCTTTCAATACAAAGATTTGTTTTTTCTGCTCGAAGTTAATAGTTTCTAAACTTCTTCCAGTTACCAAATCCAAAGATTTGGTTCTTCTACACAAAGTCTCAGTTTCTAATCTTCTTGCAGTTATCTGATATAAAGATTTGCTTCTTCTTCAACACAAAATCTAAGTTTCTGAACTTCTTCCAGCACAGCAATAAAGTCCTAAACTTCTTCCAGCACAAAGATTTGCTTTCTTCTACGCGAAGTCCATGACAAACATACGCAGGTACGTGTATGTATCTTGTATCCTCTGATCCAAATCCATGGTGTACGTAAGCATTATCTCCGAGAACTGCGGTGATTCGAACATATGAGGGGGAGGGGGGACACAGAAAAACAGGAAAGTAAAGAAAACAAAAGGGGAAAGAACAACACACCCCCCATCTAATGCTCACAGCTTACGTATGTATTGAGCTGGCGCACGAAGCTCGAGAAGTTGTTGTGCTTGAAGAAGCGGGGGAGGAGGCCGCTGGAGAACTCGTAGAAGTCCCAGACGATGAAGCTGTTGAAGGAGGGGCCCCAGGAGACAATGGAGTCGGTGAAGGAATCGTCGACCATCTCGTAGGTCTTGGCGACGAAGGGGGTGGGGTGCAGATTCAAGGAGGAGGAATGCGCCTCCATGGCCATGGAAGGGAAGGAGTACAGGGAGTTCAGTCCGGCGTATGCCGGGTATGCCGGGGCGCAGAAGAAGAAGAAGAAGAAGAAGAAGAAGAAAGGATCAGAGCTCTCCGTCTTTGTCTGTTCAGTTTGCTGTCTGCTC
>JBBBWG010013168.1:0-18976 GCA_037176905.1 Azolla pinnata
GCGCCTGCTCCTCCGCATCCACTGCTCGAGCGACGGCTTCACCGTCGAGGAGCGCGCCGGCTGCCTCACGCTCGGCTGGCGCAACCGCCCGCTCGTCGCCGCCTCCGCCTGGCGATGCACCCCCTCCTCCTCCTCCTCCTCCTCCTGAAGACAATATAACAACAACAACAACAAAAAATGCCCGATTCCAGACACGCCCGCGCCTGTAGAAAAAAAACATATATATATATACACGCACAACAGCCTCTGGGGCTACGTACGGGTATTTTTGAGGCGAGTGAATTCGTTCTCATGCCCCCCCTGCTTGCTTGCTGCTGTGGCCTGCCTGGTGCGGCCACGACCGACGATATAGAGGCCACCAGCAAATGGTTATGCTCGTCCTGCTGTTTGTCGTAGCCCGCTGGCTACAGTCGACCGACGATATAGAGGCCAGTGAATGGTTATGCTCCTGCTGTTTGTCGTAGCCTGCTTGCTGGCTACGACCGACCGACGATATAGAGGCCGGTGAATGGTTATGCTCGTTGCCCTTAATCTATCGCCTACCTACGGTATAGAGGCCGATTAATGGTTATGCCCTGTAGCCTATAC
Source organism: Azolla pinnata (assembly GCA_037176905.1). Taxonomy (NCBI): domain Eukaryota; kingdom Viridiplantae; phylum Streptophyta; class Polypodiopsida; order Salviniales; family Salviniaceae; genus Azolla; species Azolla pinnata. The sequence continues at coordinate 589 of JBBBWG010013168.1, forward strand.
AGCCTGTAGCCCCCCTATAGCTGCGGTGACGAGCCCGGCAAATGGTTATATGCCCTTTACTTACCCTTCATTCGTATAGCCTAGCTATATGGTATAGAGGCCAGTGAATGGTTATGCTCCTCAGCTTACCCTTAATCTCTGCAGCCTCGGTTTATGCCCTTTACTTACTTAACCCTTAACCTCTGTAGCCTAGACCACGCACGGTATATAGAGGCCGGTGAGACGGTATTATACATAGTCCGAGCCCGTAAGCCCGCAATTGGTTTATATTCCCTGTTGCACTAGCCTATATAGCCTAGCCCACCGTACGGAGCCCAATGAATTGATTCATTATCATGCTCTATAAGCTATATAGCCTGTGGCTTAGGCTACGGTATATACAGAGGCTAGTGAATGGTTGTGCTCGTAAGCGCATGTCGCTGCACCGCCGTCCGTCGTCGTTTGGGGCCACCATGTGTGTATAGACTATTTCCTATAGACGCTTCCTCATCCGGCGCGTACATCGATCCGATTCCGATTCCGATTCCGATCCGAGCTGAGGGGGAACAAAAAAACACTGCAATCAAGCAAAGCCCGAGATCCTGGCTCCGCCTCCATTTCTATCGGCCGCTCCCGTGGGCATAACGTGCTCCATTTCTACCTTCCTGCCTGCAACGAGAGATCTTCTGCTCGCGCCGCCCGCCGTCAACAAGCTTGTTTTGTTTTGTTTTTTTTTTTTGTTTTTTTGTTTTTTGGTTCTTGGATCTCGAACCGAATGCTACTCGTACTGAAGTAAGTCGTTCTGCTTGCTCCTCCTCCTCCTCCTCCTCTCAAATTTTTTATTACAGCGCCGATTGCTCCCGCGGTTTGTACAGATATCCCTAGTCCATCTACAATATAGGCCTGTATCGACACCACCTCTTCTATAATGGAGTTTCTTGTAAGTCCTTATTCTGTTTTTTGCCTTCTGACTCCTACGATTATCATACCGTTAGTTGTTGAAGAGAATGCCTGCAAATCCATGAGACAGCCCAAAGGCCCCAGCAAGCTGTGGTCTTGATAAAGATACTGCGGCTTGTCGCTCAACCTCATAGAATAAGAAACCATGTGTGTGTGTGTGTGTGTGTGTGTGTGTGTGTGTGTGTGTGTGTGTGTTTATATGTGTGCAGGTGAACTGACCCTTTGATGCAGAGGTAACTGCGATAAGTTTGGAAGCTAAGCAAAGAATCATGGTATATAACTTTCTCTCTAACTCATCGCTCTCCCCACCAAAAGGGACAATGAGAAGAATCCAAACAAAATGTCCAATCCAATGCGATTATGAGGAAATGAAGCTCGAGGGGTCCGATTTCGTAGCTTGCCTTTGAATCGTGTTTGATATACCTGCGGCATTCGCATGTAACATGCGTAAGTGAGCTTCGCACTAGATCATGGTGCTTGTAGCACTTGCAAATTTGTGGGTGCTCAGATACTCTTACTGTAAGTGCTACCTCTTGCCTATAACTCGAATCTCAACTTGGCATCTTTGAAGCATTATCATTACCCTCTCCGATGTGATTCAATTTGTTTATTTTGTCTACGTAAGCACGCTATAAAGCATTCGTGCTTGTCGAATTCTAAGTACCTTCAGGTCTCATACAAACACGCTTGCATTCATCTTCTTAGCTTGTTTCATTTATCTCGAGTTATAGTTCTCACCTTTTTTTCTTATCAAAAGAGCAATCTTTTTCATTAGAGTTCGAAATCATGGACAACTTGCAGGAATATCTTACCGTGTAATCTTCTATTTAGCTTGCGAAAAATTCCGAGGCATCTCGACGTTTTCTTTTCGATGCTTGTAAAAGTTTTTATCCCAAAAACAAGAAATTATAGCTCTAAGGTTTCTTATAGTATCTTCTCATGCGCATTTAGTCACATGATAACAATATGGTGTTGTTATAGGTTTTAACTTAATCTTTAATCGGTTGGGCTAAACTAGCTAGGCTTGATTTAGTTCATATTTGATTTTTATCGGGTTTGTGTTAGGTCATCGGGTCACAGTCATATTTGGGATGTTATTTCTACTTGTTCTCTTTTCCCAATCTAAAGCTAAATTCTTAATGTGCGAATCAACTTAAAATCACCAAAAAACAGGTCTCCTAACCCGAATCATCTTCTAGTCAAAGGTCTTGACTTCGAATCTCCACGAAACCTTTTTTCCAAAAATGGAGATGGCTTTGGAGAGAAGATGAAATATGTAAGCTAATCCTTCTTTGCACGTATCTGTCCTATTCCGTTATTAATGTCATTAATTAGCATTCCTTCAGTGTTCGCAATTTTAATGTCATCTACTAATAAACGGCGGAGAATGACCTCCAAAATTGCCAGAAAAACGTCTAACAAAATTATAAAATTACATTTTAACACTTACAAAAATTAAAAATTACAAACTAACGCATAATCTTGCAATGTTATTTTCTTATCGCCGTGTTGCACTAATTAAGTCATTATCTTCAAAGGTTAGGGTCGCTAAAAATTTGGGTCTATCCAAATCAAAGAGAGGTTAATCAATAATAGACCAACTTCTTTGAGAATGCTCCTGTTATATTACATAATCAGTAGTAATTATATTAGGCGATTGAGATGGTGGCCTAATTACATCGGAGACGATCAAGACTATGACTTAATTAGCACAAATGTCGAGTACGAAAGTTCTTATGTTAGTTGGCGTTAAAATGTAGCTTATAACTTTGTTAGGCGTTTTCTGGTAATTCTCTCTTTTCTTTTGCAACTTCATTTTCATGTTTTGTTTTGAATCCTTCCTATAACATAAAATTTAACAAGAGGAAATACAATAAACAAGTGAAAATATATGTTTTGCAAATACGATATATAATAAGTAGAATAACTAAGAGACAAGTGGTTGTTTACATATTTAAGCAATTACCCAATACACTGACTGTGGACTTATGGAGATCTCCAAACACGCTTTCTTTCGATTGTAACTAATGACAGATTTCTTCTAACTTAAAATTGTTATTCCCCTTTTTTTTTCACAGTTATCTTGTCATTAGTTATAAGAAGAAATTAGATGGTTCTCCTACTATGAATTGTAAATGATAACAATGCCGAAAATTATTTACCTTTCCGAGAGACACTGTTCACAAACTCGTTCTCCCGTCTTGTCTAGGCCATATAAAACAGGGTTCACATCTCAGGCAACTGTGATAGCACGATGGTGTTTTAAAAACCACAGGGGAGGGCAAAAACCAAGGCCCGAAAGGATATGTGTCTTTGAAACCACTGTGTCTTTCGGTATCAATGACAGCTCTCCGAGGCTCAACCATTGGTTTCAGAATCGAATCAAAGCTTTCCGCAGATTGTCTGTCTTGGATATGGGGAAATTTCAAGCACAATGCTGTCGACTTTGGTCATCGGCATAATGCACAGAAGAGCGGAAAAGGGCAGTAAAAAAAAAAGAAGGAAAGCTCCAGAGTCAGCACCAGACGATGAGTGGCCGATATCGAATCAAACAGATAGGCACGGCACGATTGCGAAACGGAGAAGAAACCGATGCCAAACAAATCGCTTTCGACACGGGGAAGTTAGGCTCGCCGAAAAACACAAAGCTCTTTCTGTGTGCGCCTTTCAGGGTTTGAAACTGTCGCAAATCTTTCGCACGATTTCTAATCTCTACCTAACCAACCATCTTATGGAAGAGGGGCCTTTGGGGCCATGCATTTGTAGCATTGCGCGAGCTTTTGTCGACACGGACCATTGGAAAAAATAGGCACATTGCAACGCGCGTCGAAAGGACAGAAGAACAAGATAAAATAAGACAATGGGAGAATTACCAAGAAGCACCTAACAAAATTATAAATTACATTTTAACGCCTATTAAAATAAAAGAATTACAAATTGACGCCTAATCTTATCTTCCACTAAAAATTGATATTCAATTCATTCCGCCAGTATTGATTTTACTCCTAATCACTTCTCTCACCAATTGATCTGTATTGATTCCCTTCTTATATCCGATTAACAAAAGTTGCTAATTCTAGAATCTGATTGATTGATTAACGTGTTACTTTGATATTAATCAAATAATTGAGCATTAATCAATTCTAATTTCATGTTAATTGAGCACACAATTCATTAATTTGCTATTAATAAATCAACCGCGCGCAAAATTTTTAGAACTAGGCGTTAATTTATAATTTGTGGTTTTGGTAGGCGTTAAAATGTAATTTATAATTTTGTTTGGCGTTTATCAGTAATTTCCCCAAAAGAAAAACAACGACGACAAAAAAAAAGGCCTTGATGATTACATACAAGAAGGTTGTATTCTAAATTTTGAACATGTTTGGCTCTTCGTCGTGTGCATAGATGATACGAACGGTTTGCCTATGGAAATGTCGATTGCAATCCATCACACAACATGCCAATAAGAGATGCAAAGCACATTTCTAGTTACACAAAAATTTTGGTATTCATTTCGTCTGTATATTTCTAGCATTAGTTTATCAAAGAGAAAACCCAAAAACGAAAAAACTACAATGTTCAAAGCCCATGACACACGGTACAAATCACATTATATACCCTCGAAGGCTAGCTTTTTCATTCAAAGGTCACATTGTTGTCTCAGAAGAAGTTATGTACATCCGAAACATTACAAAGAATGTATTTATCCGAGGATTACAGATGGTATGTAGCCATAGGGTTACGAAAAGGATTCGTAATAGTAATCCGAAGAGTAGAAATCGATCCGAGGGCAAGATTTGTAGAGGCATTGAAACTGTACTGGTTTTTGTGTGAATGGCTCTTTGTTCAGATGACATACCAAGGGGTATGTATGTTAACATCTGGAAGGTCACAACACCCAAAAGCCAAAATGTTACTTGCTTCTAAACAAATTTTCTTGCCTCTACCTTAACCTTACTTAGGAGTAGTTCGCACACATGCTCATCCTGATTAGCAGAGTGTATGGGTAACAATGAGTTTGTTCAGGTCTTCATGTTGTCGTAATCTGTTGTGTTTGAAGTTAATCATGTATTTCGTCGAGTCGGTTCAAGTAAACCTTTGTGTGGATTTGAGCGGGATCCTTGGAATGGGGTAGGAAATTCGGAAATCGTAGACATCAGAAATTTATTTGTATTCTTTGCCTCTATATTAGAGGGTTTTGTACAATTGCTCGATCATTTAGATGGGATGCTTTAGTTTGGTGGAAAAAAGCAACGAGTTTGTCAAAGTCTAGCGAGACAATTTGCGATCGATTTTTGTCACAGAGAAAGTTTGGTGCAGGTGAAGGTCCCATGACACAGACAACTGCGGCCATTGTGGGTATGCACCTAATGGGATTGTAGAGAGATTCAACATGCACAAGTCGCCGACTAACCTTTGACTGTTTCTGAAACATCGCTTGTCACTTGGTCCATACCAAACGGGTAATGCGAACTTCTTACCATATGAAACCATATATGTAACAAGCCAGAAAGTCGATATTACTCTCGCTTGTTCGTCCTCAGCACGCTCACGCTCCACTACAGATCTGTTCTGGAGGCGAAATCGAAACCGCACGAACTCACCGCGTGATCGGATGGACTGCTGCTTTCGATTCCCGCCTGCTGACGTGAATCGTCAGCACTTACCAGCAAGCTCGAATAGAGTGCAACTGCAAATATAATCTCGTGATCAATTACCCGACGGTCATAAATATATCTCATGATCAGTTACGGTCATGGAATCGACAGTCGGAGAAGGGACCAAAAATCTCGAACAGTTCCTCAGAACAGTTCATTTTTTTGTTGCATAATTAACACTTAGAACTGGCACGGCCTTCATCTTTTCTCTGTCCCGATATTTATACTAATTCCAGTTATTGTTTTGGTTTTGTTTGTTTTTTCAAGTATTTTACGGGGCGTTTCCCCCATTTCCTGCTACGTTTCGGTCCGAAGCCGCAGATCGACGGAGCGCTCGTGCATCAGATCGCAGGTGCCTCGCCTTTTCCCTTTCAATCGCTCCCGTTCTTCGCTTTCGTTTTATCTGCATTCCTCCTCCTCCTCCTGCTGCTGCTGCTATCGCCGTTGGTTCTGCTTGCAGCTGCGGTCTTTCCTCTCTCTTTTTTTCCTTCCCTTCCCTTCTGGTTTCATTTGAAGTATTCGAAATTTAGAATCCTTGTTTCTCTGTATTTCTAGCAAACGCGCTAGTAATTCTTTCTAAGTCGACCTCAGCAGAAACGGAAAGGCTGGCCTTGCAATTCTGATGTGTTTCGATCCATATGCGAATTTCGCTCGTGATCTTCATTGCTGGCTTTGATCATGCGTTTTGCGAACTATTTTAGTGCGTACAAATATGCTGTCATTCTATTTTGTATCGACATGATTATTTCTATGCAGAATTTTCTGAAAACAGGCTCAGGAATAGCTTGTTTTTTCTTCACAGAAATCCTAGGAAGCAAAAAAATGCATTACGAAAGAAATGGATTTAGAAGATTATTTCTAGTTAGCTGATTTCTGCAGGGTTCATTGGTTAAAAATGATACGACTCATCACGATTCTTTTTTTCTGCTTTAGTTTGAGAAGATGTCCGTTGAAGTAGGGGTTCGTTTCTGGGAAATGTGGTTGAAGGCAATTTTCGGAAACGAATTGCCATATAAGCTGAACCTATAGTGATAACCATGTCAAATGTCCCTATGACCTTTGTATACGAATGTAGAATTCTTGATACTGTGCTATAGGAATATTTGTATTGGAAAGAAATTGTATGATTGATCTAGTATTGCCAAAGGCTAATGGCCAGGCAAGAATAGTTCTATACATTGCTTTGCTCGAATCCATCCATAGTTCTAGGATTAGACGAAAATGTTGCTGTGCAGTCCTCGTACATTAATGATATGTGGTGAATAAAAGTGATTCTTTCACATTTTGTTTCAAAATGTAAAGTCTTCTATGTGTTGCCAGGGTCTTGTTGTAGCTTCCCTTTTGCATAATGCTTGTTTCTGGGGATGCTGGGGATGCTGGGGATGCTGTGAACTTGAGTGCTTTAGCTTTGTATGATACGATATGGAGGAAAAGATTAGAGCAGGAACAAATGGAAGAGGAAGAAAATTTGCCAACTCACTTCAACACCACAAAAAGCTTACAGTTTTTGGTAATATCAACTGATAAGCTGTCTGCAAGGTACACTGGGGATGGACAACATGGTAATGATGTTGGTGCAATCCAAGCCAATCATCCAGCTCCTGTTAGAAGAACTTTATACTACTTTGAGATAGTTATAAAAGATAAAGGTGTCAAAGGATACATTTCTATAGGATTTACAGATGAGAAATTCAAAACTAGCAGGCAGCCTGGGTAAGTGCACTTCATTTGCGTTTGTTTATGTCGAAAGGCATCATCTGAGTTTGAAAATTTTTTATCATATAGATGGGATCATAATACATATGGATACCATGGTGATGATGGAGTTCTTTACTATGGCCATGCAAAGTTCAAACCTTTTGGCCCAACGTTCACTACAGGAGATACAATTGGTGCTGGTATCAATTATGCTTCCCAAGAATTTTTTTTCACGTATGATTGATTTCTTTCTTAAATTGCACTAAAGTTCAGTGTTTATTCAACTATGTGTCGTAAGACTTTCTAAATGCATGATCCAATTGTTTTAATTTGTGCATAGCATGAACATGGTTCAACTAGTGATTTTGTTGTGTCCAATCAGAATTTGGAAAAATATGAAGTTGAAACTAGACTGAGATTAAGGATTTTAGACTTCTTATCCTTATATGATGCAATCCAGGACTCGGGTAGACTCTTTTGCTGATCGCATCCTTTTATCTATCAATGGATGAGTTGGTTTAGCAAATTCTATATCCTGGTAGCACTAGAGAAAATTAAAAACTGCTCAGAGCTTGTAAGCTCATTGTAAAATAATTAAGAGAACGCTCACAGAAATAAGACTTTTTTTTAGTATACCTATATATGTAAAGTCTGCTTATGCTCATACTACACGCTACATCTGCATGCTACATAGTTCTTTATCTTAAATACTGAGCTTCGAATTTAATATATACTGTTCTTAAAATCTATGGTAGTTTAGACTCTTGGGATCTATAACAGTCTAGATAAATTTAGAGAAAAACCATTTATGTGCATTATCTAATTTCAAAAGAAATATACAATTTCACAGTATTAAATATTTATGCTGAGGACTTCTGTTATCTATTTGCAAATACTATTTGTTGGGCTTGTTTATGCAGGAAAAATGGAAAGCTAGTTGGAACTTATCCTAAAGATGTTAAAATCCCTTTATATCCATCAGTTGGTCTACATAGCCCTAACGAAAGGTATGATGTGCTTGTCTTTGACCAACACATTATTTGCATTGCATATGTGACTTACTTATTTACAATTGTTCATGAGAGCAGTTTTGGCTTTACCGTCATCGGAGAGTGTTGCATTTGTTACTGTATGACACTATTATGAGTGTTTGAGTTGATTTTTTACCTTTCCTTCAAGACTCAAAGTTATGTGGCTAATATGGGATAGAGCTAAGGTTGTGGTTAGTATCTTACTCGGAGATGGAGGGTAGTGGATAGGGCACAATGGTTCATGCTGATGGGCGAGCAAAAGGTTCTTGCTATTCGTGTCAAGTAGTTTATGCAACTTATCTTCTCCTTGTAGTTGAGGAGGCCCAGCAAGACTGAGCCAGAGCAGAGTTATGCCTAGGCATAGATTAGCTGTTAGAGTTAGCAACATCTACTGCCATGTTTAGCTTCATGACCCCATTCATATTGTCATCAGTCAAGTTGTATAAGTTATTGTAAGTGAAGCTATCATGGCTCATGGTGTCACAGTGGGGAGCTAGGATTGGAGTAGATTTGTATACTTTTTAGGAAATGGTACTTTGGTAAATAAAGGGACTTCTAGGGGTATTTGGGTTTATCCAAATATTTATGTAGTGGCATTATGATAAATAAGTTTGAGTTTTTAGAATATTTTGATAAATCAGGCTTGTATATTTGAGCGTAAAGTGTCTGTTTTTGGGCAAGGGCAGTTTTGTAAATTTGAAATAGGGAGGGATATTTTGGTAAATAAGTGATCTTCCATCGGTATTCTGGTACTTTTCCTTATTTACAACAGTGGACTGTGTACCATGTCTATTTTTTTTGTAATTACAATCATTTGTCCTTGATTATTTGCATATAGAATGGGTTAAGTAATCTCTACCCTAAGTTGGAGAAATTCGTGGAAGCACTGTCAGCTGGCTAAGCTTTGGCTGCAATCTGGGTGGAGTCTGTCATTGACTAACAATGCCTCTGCTCATTGACTCTATTCTTGCCAGATTCATGGCCTGAAATATTTTTCTCATAGCTATTTACGACAGTCAGTATCCTGAGTCTGCATGTCTTCTGTTTTGCTTCCGTTGTGATTTCTAAATAAGAGTTGATCTCCTTTTGTTGCAAGTCTTCTATTTGCTTCTGTTGTAATTTCTAATACACATGTATTTTAGAGTTGGGTTATTCTGAACAGTTCAACTGTTTTCTGCCATAGTATTGAGGTCAATTTTGGACAACGGCCTTTTGTTTTCAATATTGAGGTATTTTCTAGCTATTCGCAGATTTGTTCTCCTGAAATACACTTGTATACATGCAATTAAATAGTTCTTTGTCATCTTTAGGCATTGATTCAAGAGGAGCATGAAAAGCAACAGAAAGCAATTGAAAATCTACAGCTTCCGCTGAGTATCAGTCACAGGTTTACCATTGGTTACAAAACTAAAATATCATGTTCAGCACATTCATTTTGTGTTCCAAAGAATGATTTCAAGCTATTTTTCTATCAGGATAGAATTGATCATGAAGTAAACTATGACACTCCTGATTGGAACTTATTGCAAAATATTTTTATTATTTCCACTCAATAGATGTAAATTGAATGTGATTCTGCATACATAAAGGGATTTATATCAGAATGTAACAATCTAGTGTCTCCAAAATGGAAATAGAGATTGTTTTTAGTAATTTAATTGGTAGGTGCTACCTTTTAGTGTAAAATAGTGTGCTCAATTAATCAAATCTAGGTTTCTCGGACTTCTCAACATAAGTCTCACATAAAGTTACCATGTCTGTGAGAAAGAAAACGAATTGCAAAACATGGATTTCTTGCTTGCAATCATAAAGCACTAAACATTTTTGCAGTCTATATATATTCACTACTGGAGCATGATCTATCAGGCGTGAACTGAATTTTCTATTACATTATCCTACATAGTTGCATGGTTTTGTGACAATCACTGTCTTTTTCCTATTAGGAGCCATTTGTTCTAAATTTATCCCTTTCCCAGACAAATTTGAAGATGGTGTTCCTTATTCATCGTCCGCTATATCTAATTGTGTATGTGGTGGCATTAAATTACTTATTAATTAACTGCAGACTGATTTTCTATTTGTTTGACTGCTTACTTATCTCAGAGTTCCATGTATAGCTAAGGTTGTAGGGAACTGCAGCAGTATGTTATGAGATTTTTGACACTACTATTGTTATTCTGGTCATGTGATAGTGTTGTTCGCTCATATCTACTGCACTATGGATATCAAGACACACTTATAGCCCTTGATGTTGCAAGTGGAGATATAGTTCGGCCAGCAGAATTTATTGCACATGAAAACGGTGATAAAATGGTAGACGAAGAAGTGTATGCGCTTGATCATCGGAGAAAGCTGAGACAGGTACTTTGTGTACAATTTTAACTATGGCGGAAGTGAAGGGACGCTAATGCCCAACTAACTTTGCTCTCTTGATTACTCTATGAAAGCTTATTAGGAATGGTGATATAGATGGTGCATTTGCGAAACTACAAGAATGGTATCCACAACTATTACAGGTTTCAACTTCCTTCTTTGTTATTTCCTTACACAGGCATAATTATATTCCATGATTTATCTTGTCATGCATGCATTATAAAAGGGAATTTATGGTCTGTAGATTAAATCAAAGTGCATGAGTACTTAGTCAAGCACCCTCTAACTAAGAATGAAACCATTACAATAGAATCAATGCAGAAGGATGTAACTTCTTCACAGAAGCTCCTTCGCTTTCAAACAGTCGAGCTGCAAACATTGATTTTAATAGACATCTGAAAGGGAAGAAACATTACAAGAAAGGATTGGAAGTATTAACGAATTCTATTAAACGTTTTTCGTTTTAATATGGTTCAAATGCATCTCTAATTGTATACCAGAGAAATGAATGGAAGAACTTCATCTTGGATGAAAAGTGAAGCATACATAACCAACGTCTATTCTAATAAAGAAGTAATCAAGGAAGATGAAGTGATACCCACACATTCATGCAATTCTGTGAAGAGGATGAGCCAAACTCTATTCGTTTTTATTCACATCAGCAATTCATTGAGAGAGAGAATGACAATGCATTTTAACACTGTTATTGGGATATCCCTGGTTTCTTCTTCAACTTCGTGACCTGTCTCATGACTTCAAATCAAATATGCCTCCTTTGATTGCTAAATTCTCTAGTGCATCAGTAATTGATCATTCTGCTGAGTCTGCAAAAACCTCATAAATGCACCTGCATATTTGTGACTTTCGTTGTACTTAGGGACCCTTTGATAGAAGTTTCATTTTTTTAGGGAAAAAGCAAAATAAAAGTAATAATGTCTGTTGAATCGTATATCTACATAAACAAGGAATTGGGTTATGCAGGATGAGGTGTCATGCTTAACATTTTTGCTGAAGTGTCAGAAATTTATCGAACTTATCAAGGTGAGATATTAACATGCGCAGGTATCTTATATGTTAGCATTTTCATTTGTCTTGAGCTTTATCTATTTGGCGAATTGCAGTGCAACACTGTTAGTGTTGAAAAACCTACTCTTTTTTCTATGTTCTTGTCTGGTAGCACCTAGTTACCTCTCAATTAGTATTGAGAATGAATCAAAAGCAGTTGTCCTCCTTGGACCTCAGCTATTTGATGTTCTATATGCATGTCACAGTGAGAGCCTTTTTATGGTATTGCAGGATGGATTGCTTGAAGTGGCAGTTAAGTATGCTCAGACAGAGTTAGCAAGATTATTTGGAATCCCTCTCTACGAAGCACTTCTTCAGGTATACATGCAAGAAAATCTCCTTTGTCTGTTTGAGAGTTGGGAATATCAACTAAAGTATCATGAGTCATAATTCGACTGGAAAACAACCATTGTGAGGCTATTACCAGAACAGGATCGTTATGGGTGAAAGATCTACTTTGTTTACTCAATATCATGTGGAGTTATTGTCAAAATATTAATAAATTTCAGAAAGCTTGATAATTTCAAAGTGAAAACTATTGCGCAAGGTAAACCCATTTTGTAAGTCAGTCAATAAAACATGCTACTGGAATAAAAAGAAAAGGAGAGGGCGAAATAATCAAAAGTATGGATATGGTAGAAGGAAGACAGTAGGTAAACCCTAATTGATGCTAATAACTTGAGAGATGAGAAATTGCTGAATTGACGTACTAGAGATTTTGGCAGGATTGCGTTGCTCTATTGGCATATGAGCGGCCTATTGAGTCTCCCGTTGGGTACCTTTTAATGCTCGGTCAAAGAGAAGCAATTGCAGATGTAGTCAATGCAGCTGTGTTGGCAACTGATCCTGTCACAGCATCTTCCAAAGGATTACAACAATCAACCCTAGAGAAATTGCTTCGACAACTTTCTGCCTGTCAAACTGAAAGATGGATACTGAATGGACGGCAAGGGGAATTGTTTAAGTTGCAGAATGTTTTGAGAGGTAAAGAAGGCCCATGCTAATCTCGTTTATCTACACTTAACAGAAATATGGCGCCGATTGAAATCATACACCTGGAATGGAATTATGAAATGAAAAAGCGCGGACTCTTTAGTCATTATATCGATGAGGATACGACCCAAAGTATTTTATTTGTAGACGATGCTCTTAATTTCCATGCTTAAAGATGTCCAGCAAGTGTATCATTTCTTGTGGAAAGGTCTAGTAGTGTAGCCAGGAATGTACAAAGTCGAAGATTCAAATCTTGTTTCAAAATAGATGGTCGGGGGAGTTATTGACCATGAAATCTGCTTTATATGTACCAATTGCTGTCGAAGGCATTCCTTCTGAACTGGAACTTGCTATCAAAGATTCGAGTTGTGTTCGAGTTGCGTCACTGGAAGATGAATTGTGGCACTAAATGATGCTAACAACGAGTTTTGTATCTTTAACATCACTAAGAAGTAATATGTTGTTGGATGTTCATTCCTAGTTCATGTCTAAAATAATACCAATTCAGAGCCTATTGATAAGAATAATGTTGAATACCGCTTAGAGCTCAAGTTGTTGCCTGGTGAAGTCGAAATGGTTGTGCAGGAACATCTCAGATCTGCAGTTTACAAACTCGGGGGTATTCATTCCTAGGCGGTGCTTGAGGTTAAGTACGTCACACTGTTGTTTTGAGTATCCTCGCTCCTTGCAGCAAGATTATCCAGTTTTTACTGTCTAATAAATTCATTGACGCTCTTTGTGGATAAGCTAATCGTAAACTAAATTGTCATTACATCGACATAACTAGCCACATCTGGATTTTTGGACTAGAATGTAACCTCATTTCAATACATTTGTGTGATGTAAAGTGGAATCAATGTGTTTTTTTCGCCTTAAGATCGCAGCTTATACCCACATAGGTTTCAAAATGGCAGCTTACACATCACTCTTACCTTCAAACGGCAGCTTACAACAGAACAGATGTGCTGTCTAATCACTTAAACTATAACTAAAAATTCTCTCATTCAGTATTCACCATTGGTTCTCCCTGTAAAACATTTATAGATGAAAGGATCAACGAGCTGAGATATATGCTGCTATCAAAATTATAATGACTTCTTTCCTATATATTACTGACAAATTCAATGAGATGGGAACTTGTTAAATTAGGTTGATTTTCAGTACCTGCAATACTAATGAAACAATTCACAATAACATGATGTACTCTCACAACTGTAAACTGTAAGCATGCTCAAAATGTGCAACAATTAAGAAAGCGACAAATATATTGTGACTTGTTATAAGTTCTTTTTCAATCTGTATCACATTTGATTAAGAATCCTTTGGAGGTCCTTTCTTTGCAGCTTCAGCAGCTGCTTTCTCTGCTTCAATTCCAGTCACAATTTCCTCCACTTCAGCCTCCTCAAGCAAACGCAACCCTTGGTCTTTTGTCATGACGGCAATTTCAATATTTTTACCACCGCTTTCGACAACCTGGGCACCACAATGTCAAGCCTTGCCTTAGCAGTTTACAATGCAACAGGTGGAAAATAATATAATACTGAGTTTACTTTACATACGAGGCAACAAGTGGAACAGCAACCTAATGCTCAGTTCACAAGGCATGCAGGGAAACAGTTTCAAAGGGATGTGACACTGGCATCCAGTTCGCACTAGAAACAACAATCTTATGAAGGGCTTGTAGGGCATAAAGCAATCTTCTTTCTGAGAGTTTATAGCTAATCAACTTCCTCACAAAATAACTCATAATCGTAACAAGTTCAAAAAATACCAAACAATTGCATGCAAGTCTCTACATCTGAGAAATAACCAGGTCCTCATGGATATAAATTCAGGAAAATGGTACATCATTTCCTAAAAAATGCCTGTCTTAACCATGGTTCTTTCTGGGTGTCAATCATTACAAATCCAAATCTATTAACCAATCATATAATTACTCTGCTAGATTTTCTATCATTCATTCTCAAACATATCAAAACATCAAAGGTTTTACTTGGACAAGAACTTTACCTCAAGCAGAGCTCGTATTGCAAGTTTCACAGTTTCCATTCCAGAGGTTTCAGTGTAATTTTTTTCCAAAAATTCACGGACAGAATTTGAATTCCTTCCAGTGGCATTTGCTTTCCATGCGGAAAAGATCCCCGAGGGATCCGTTTGATATAATGAAGGTTTTCCTGTGTATGGATCAAACCCAACAATTAAAGTGGAAATTCCAAAAGGTCTCACACCTCCGCTCTGTGTGTACTTCTGCTGAAGCGCTGCAATATAGCGTGTAATATATTCAACCGTCACAGGATCCTCCACAGTGAGTCTATGACTCTGGCATTCAACTCGCGCCCTATTCACTAAAACTCGTGCATCTGCAGTGAGACCAGCAAACGCCAAAGCAATATGTTCATCCAATTTTACAATCTTCCTGACTGTTCTGCAGTATCAAAATAAATGGTGCCACAATCAGAAAACGAGCCAAAATATGTGCCAGGGTATACTATAATACCACCAGGTCTTATTACATAGAAACAAATCAATTAAATATTACCTTCAGGTCATCCATATTCTAGGACAAATTAAGCTAGCCAGAGTACCTAGATTAAGTACATCTATGGATAAGTGCTTATTGCAGGCAAACTGCATACCCAAAAGTTGCAACACATTACATTAGGATGTCAGGGGAGGTCAACTAGTCTATTTAATCAACAAAATTTGCAGAAAATGGACAGATGTTATAGTAGGAAAAAAGTGTTGGTATTTCAGCAAATTTATGCAACAATGATGATTATGACTAAAATTTTGTACACGAAAGGAAAAATAAAACAGTATCTAAGTTGACGTTTAAGAATATGCCCAATTCATTTGCAAGGCCAAGTTCTTGCGACACAAAAACTCAACACATATATTCCATAGGTCTTGATAGGGATCATAATCATTCGACTCTATGGAATCATAACCAGACTTGTATGTACTTCTGCACAATCTAGTATCGATTAGAAAAAGATATCATCTTACAGATATCCAGAAAGTGATCACTAATGTCACAACAGAAACTCCAGATATCAGGTTAGAAATAGAAGACTATATACTTGCAGCACAATCCCCAAAAAAATAGATTTCTTATACATTGACAGACATCTCCATGCCTGAATAAATACCGCCAACAGCAAGAAATGTCCGGAACTTCATAATCATGGAAAAATATTCTATGAACAAATGATTCTACTAACTACAATCATGACATCTTTCAGAAAAATTCACATGAATACAACTAAACAGTTCTTCAAAGAGA
The DNA here is from genome assembly GCA_037176905.1 of Azolla pinnata. Classification (NCBI taxonomy): domain Eukaryota; kingdom Viridiplantae; phylum Streptophyta; class Polypodiopsida; order Salviniales; family Salviniaceae; genus Azolla; species Azolla pinnata. The sequence goes on from JBBBWG010013168.1 coordinate 16,629, forward strand.
AATAAGCTATCAGATAAGATAGGTATTGTTAGAATTTACAAAAGAAATGCATCAGATCTGACAGACTTTACTCTCTTCTAAAGATCCGATGATAACCAAGAGAAGAGAAGTTCTTCAGATCACAGTGAACATATATTCTTTTAAACTTAGATCAGGGGAAAAAACCTGTATCCAAAAGGCTTATATTTTCTTCCAAGGTTACATTAATGAAGAAAGAAAGAATACTCCATACATGAATTGGTAGTTTCTTCCATGATTTATTCGGGAAAGAAGAAAGTAATCGTTTTTCAACATGGAGCTTTGCAGTGGACTTCAGGAAAACCATAAAACCTCTGAAAGATCACAAAATTACGGAAGGTACCTTCATCATATACGTCTTTACAAGTTCATAACAACAATGTAGGGATTACCCTTCGAAGTATTATTAGGAATGAAAATAAATGAGGTAAAGGAACGCAGTAAAAAGACAACGCACTATGCATCTAACATCCTGAGGTCTACTGCCAGATCAGTAAATGAAGGAAACAGGAGAGAGATAGAGAGGAGAAACTAGAACAGGATCGCATCACTTGCAAAGTTCAGTTTTCTTCTCTAGGACTTCGATCAGGTAAACCCTAAACCCTGGGAGAATGGCTGTATCATCTTCTACATTTTGATGTGTAAAAGGAAGAAATAGGACAATGGAGATAGAAGGCAAAACTAGAACTAGATCGCATCAATTACAGATTGTATCTCCTTCTCAAGCTCGATCAGATCGAGAGAGAAAGAAGGGACAAGCGCAGTGGACATGTCGCATTCCCGAGGAGCTGCATCTTCTTCTTCTCAAAATCAATAAGACAGAAGCCAGAAACAAGATCGCAATCACTTACAAACTACATTTTTTCTTCACCAATTAGTCAAAGATAGGAGACAAAAAAAATGCGCGTCGCACTGAAAGACGACTGGTTTTTCCTTCCGATGATGTCGAAACAAGGCAAAGAAGAAAAAGACTGACGAAGTAGCATCAATCAAGCTTCCATTTCCTTTAGATCCGATCAAGAAGAAGAAAGACATAGTACGAGAAAGGGGGGGGGGGAGGGAGGGAGGGAAGAGAGAGAGAGAGAAAGGGAGGGAAGAGAGAGAGAGAGAAAGGGAGGGAGAGAGACCTGGCATCTTGGAGCTTCGCAGTCGATTTCTTCTCCACGCCGAGGACGATGGTGTCCGTACCGCGCACACCGACGGCAGCGTTTCCCTTGCGAACAGCTTCCAGGGCGTACTCGACTTGGAAGAGATGGCCATCGGGAGAGAAGACGGTGATAGCTCTGTCGTAACGGGCCATGGCAGTCGCTCTCTTCTGAGTTCCGTCTGTTAAACCCTAATTTCCTTGCAGGCGACTGCTCCTTCTCTGTGCGTGCGTCGTCATGTATGTATGCATGCCTGCATGCATGTATGTGTGTGTATGTATGTATGGATGTATGTATGTATGTGTCGCTGTATGTATGTGTATGCATGTGTGCATGTGTGTATGTGTGCATGTGTGCATGCGTGTATGTGTGTGTATATATGTATGTGTGCATGTATGTATGTATGTGTATGTATGTGTGCGTCACCTGTGCATGTATGTGTGGGTATGTATGTGTGCGTGCGTGTATGTATGTATGTATGTGTGTGTATGTATGTATGTATGCATGTATGCATATGCATAAATGTTGTACATCTTTATATTTGTATGTATGCATGTGTGTGATGCATATGCATAAATGGTATACATATCTGTGTATATATGCATGCGTGCGTGGGAATCATGCATGCATCCATGCGTGTATGGATGCTTGTATGTATGTATGTGTTTGTATGGATGGATGGATGGATGTATGGATGATTGTATGTATGTATGTATGTATGCATGTATGCATGTGTGCGTGGGTATCATGCACGCATGCATGTGTGTATGTATGTATGTATGGATGCTTGTGTGCATGTATGTGTGTGTGGGTGGATGGATGGATGCTTGTATGTATGTATGTGTGCATGGATGGATGGATGGATGCTTGTGTGTATGTATGTATGTATGTATGTATGCTAGCATGTATGTATGTATGTATGGATGTATACTTGTGCGTATGTATATGTGCATGTATGGATGGATGGAGGTATGTATGCGTGCATGGATGTATGTATGTGTGCATGGGTGTATGTATGTATGTGTGCGTGGGTGGATGGATAGATAGATGGATGTATGTATGTGTGCATGGGTGTATGTATGTATGTGTGCGTGGGTGGATGGATAGATAGATGGATGGATGTATGGATGTATTTATGTATGGATGTATGTATGTATGTGTGGGTGGATGAGCGTAATTGATATG
>JBBBWG010013179.1:0-18973 GCA_037176905.1 Azolla pinnata
ATTTTTGACACGTTTTGACTTCATCATTGTATATCGTCCAGGGGCACTCCAAGGAAAAGCGGATGCTCTATCATAGCATTCGTATATGGCACCTCGTCCAGGTGAAGCTGCTTTTGACCACCAAAACCAAGTAGTTTTGGGACCTGAACGCCTTCAAATATGCACAATAGAAGTATTGGATGTACTAAGTAATCCAAGTTTTCTAGACTCTATTCAAAGGGATATCAGGTTAGACTCTTTTGCTCAAGATGTATTAAATCATATTGATCCTGATCGAGCTTCTTCTTCAACGTCCAAGAGTTCTCGTAAAGATTATAGACAATTTAGTTGGCGAGATGGTTTGCTTTTCCGAAACAAACATTTATATGTCCCAGATGGTCCAGCTAGACTTAAAGTATTATTATAACATTGTCATGACATGCCAATGGCTGGACATTCCGGTGTTCACAAGACTTTAGAGCTTGTTACTCGAAACTGTTGCTGGCCTCAGTTTTGTAGTTCTATTGAAGACTATGTTCACAATTGTGATGTTTGCTGTAAATCGAAAATTCCTCGACATCAACCATATGGTTTTTACACCCATTGCCTACCCCAACAGATCCATGGAAGTCTATGTCTTTGGATTTCATTACAGATCTACCACTTTCTAAGGGTTATGACGCCATTCTCACAATGGTCGACTGTTTCACCAAAATGGCACATTTCCTTCCCTGTGTGAAGATTTTTACTAGTCAGGACACAATAAATATGGCTATGGGAGAAGTATTCAAACATCATGGCCTTCCAGATGATTTTATTAGTGATCGAGGACCTCACTGGCAACACATGCTTGAGACCCTCAATTTCTCTCCTAAACTTTCTTCAAGTTATTACCCTCAAATTGATGGTCAAAGTGAACGAACAAACCAAACGTTAGAACAATATCGTCGATGCTTCATTAATTATCAACAAGATGATTGGGTTGATTTTTTGTATATGAAGGAATTTGCATGCAACAATTCTATTCATTCTTGTCAAAGTGAACGACCAAACCAAACGTTAGAACAATATCATCTATGCTTCATCAATTATCAACAAGATGATTGTGTTGATTTTTTGTATATGAAGGAATTTGCATACAACAATTCTATTCATTCTTCTACAGGATATAGTCCATTCTTTGCAAACACAAGATATCATCCTCGTTGGATGATGCTTGAACATTTAGATATTTCCAACAACCCTACTATTCATGAGCGTTTATTGCAACTGAAGGACATTCAAGCCAAGCTTTCTGACCATTTGCGTCATACTTAGGCCTCATACAAGAAAGCAGCAGATCGACATCGTTTGGACTCTGGCTCTAAGGTTGAACCTAAGTTTCAAATTGGGGATCCTGTATGGTTGTTACGACACAATGTGAAGACAACCAGACCTTGTGAAAATTAGACTACCAACATCTTGATCCTTTTATGATATCTCACAAAATCAATGATGTTGCTTTTCGACTACAACTACTTCCAGATATGAATCTTCATCCAGTGTCCCATGTCACATTATTGGAACCTTCTGCATCTATGTCTATTCCAGATCGAGTATTTCCGTTGCCACCTCCACTCTACCTTACAGAAAGACCACAATATGAAGTTGACTCTATTTTACATTAAAAAATCAGGCGCAAGAAGTTATATTATCTTGTGGACTGGCTTGGGTACATGCCTAATGATCGAACATGGGAACCTGATAAGAATGTTGCCAATGCTCCTCAACTCTTAGAGGAATTCCATCAAGCTTATACTAATAAGCCAAGTCCTTCCTCTCGTGTTGCTATCATGACTACTAGTACAAAAGTTTTATGTGTGTATTTGACCCTATGACCTATAGCTACATAGGCTCAAATCTTATCAATAGCACTATCTTACTTTAATATTTGATAATAATATGTTAAAACATTACCATATCAACGTTAAAAATGACTTGCAACGTCTGTTGACATCACAAGTTGTCTGAGCCACTACATGGCATTCATGCATGCAAGCCACGTGGCGAGCATGCATGAGGCCTGAAACAGTATAAATACTGAGCAGGTCTCAGTACTGAACCATTCCGGTTCAAATTGTTACGGCTAAAGCTCGTCAACAACGTTGGACTCGGAAGACACGAACACGACAAGAAGAAAAACCAGAAAAGAACAAGAAGACAATATATGTATTACCAAGAGACTTGGAGTACAAGATATGTATTACGTCTATTCCAGATTGAGTATTTCCGCCGCCACCTCCAATCTACCTTGCAGAAAGACCAGAATATGAAGTTCAATCTATTTTGGATTCAAAAATCATGCGCAATAAATTATATTATCTTGTGGACTGGCTTGGATACACGCCTAATGATCGAACATGGGAACCTGCTGAGAATGTTGTCAATGCTCCTCAACTCTTAGAGGAATTCCATCGACCTTATCCTAATAAGTCAAGTCCTTCCTCTCGTGTTGCGACTCGTGGAACTCATCGTCAAAGGAGGGAGATGGTATCATGACTACTAGTACAAAAGGCTTATGTGTGTATTTGAACCTATGACCTATAGCTACATAGGCTTAAATCTTATAATCAATAAATATTATATTTTAATATTTGATAATATGTTAAAGCATTACCATATTAACGTTAAAAACGACTTGCGACATCTGTTAACATCGCAAGTTGTCTAAGCCACTACGTGGCATTCATGCATGCAAGCCACGTGGCATTCAAACATGTAAGCCACGTGGCGAGCATGCATGAGGCCTCAAACAGTATAAATACTAAGCTCGTCTCAATACTGAACCATTCCGGTTCAACGCCAGTCTTTGGCGCCTTGTACTACAAGTCTCCTGGTAATACATATCTTGTCTTCTTGTTCTTTTTTGGTTTTCTTCTTGTTGTGTTCGTGTCTTCCGAGTCCATCGTTGTCGACGAGCTTTAGTCGTGACAGTTGCGACTCGTCGTCAAAGAAAGGAGATGGTATCATGAGTACCAGTACAAAAAGGAGACAGACAAGTAAGAAGTGAAAATATCTCACATGAATAATCACAGACAATCATCTTGTGTAAATAAGCAGTGAGGGCTTGAGTTTCTCATTCATCTTCTGAGTTCTGAAATGAAGAAGCTTTCTAAAATGTAGAAGCTTTTAAAGATATATATGTTCTCAAATTGAGAACAAAAAAAAATGTATAAAAATAAATAAAAGGAGGTTTTTTTTAATTTAAATATTTTTTAATTTAAATATTTGTTAATTTAATTTCGCATATATACACGTGGAAATAGACGCGGTAAATTTGCGTATATACCCGCGTATATGCTCGCATATATATGCACGGTAAAGCTCGCATATATACATGCGACAATACTCCCGGTAAAGATCGCGTATATATGCACGACAATACCCGCGTATATACACGCGGCAATACTCGTGGTAAAGCTCGCGTATATACATGTGAAAATACTCGCGTATATACGCGCGGCAATACTCGTGGTAAAGCTCGCGTATATACACGCGACAAGACTCGTGACAATAGTCGCGGCAATAGTCGCAGTAAAACTCGAGGCAAATTTTTATGTCGTAGTAAGACTCGTGGTAAAACTCATGGCAAAGGTCGCGGTAATGCTCATGGAAAAGGTCGCGGTAATGGTCGCGGCAAAGCTTGCGGTAATGGTCGTGACAAAATTTCGCGGCAAAACAGAATGTCGTTTGCCGCGAATTTTACCGCGACTTTTCCTGAGCTGTTGGAGAAGAAATTTCGCGGCAAATAGACCAATACCTTGTAGTGTACATCATGTCTTTCCTTGGCAGGTAGGGTGATTGTAGCAAATCATGGCTTGTTGGCTATAATGTGGTATACACTATCTTATTGTTCCAAGTCATGTATTACTCAAGTTCAACGAATGATTTGTTGTTTTCTATGGTTTGGACGAGGGATGTCATGTTCTATTATCATATTATCGACATCAAGAGGTGGCTTGGGTACCGTGGATCCAATGGAGCAAAGTAAAGCTTTGTTAACAAAATTGGTTGTTCGTAGGTTTTTACCAAGGGATGAAACTTGGAAGTCGCTAATGAGACAGAATTTCTTGATGTTCACCAGTAGTGGATCTTCCATGAGAGTTGATGTGCAATGGATATTCAATAAGGACCAACGATTCAAGTATGCAAGGAACTAGGAAGATAAATTTATTAATGGAATTTGGCATGCATAGGTTGTAAAGTGTACAGGCTTGGAGTATAAGACTGGGTCCAACAAAGATGAGATCCTTCGACAGCCACTAATTTAGAATCCACGAATTACTACCCAAGATAGATAGATGGTAGGAATTAAACCAGGTTAGCATGAAGAACTTTAGCAGGTCTAAGTAGGTCCTTCAATGAGTGGAGTGTGTTTTGCAAGTCATCGTAAGAGGAGCGAGATACATTTCTTGGAGAACTACGTGGTCGTAGTACTATGTTTACAATTGTAAATACAACCCTTAGGTATTCTAACTTAAGCTTTCAACTGGACCACCGATCGAAGTGGTTAGGTGCATTGGGTAGTGACAACAAGTTAAACTAGTAAAAGGGGAATGCTCGAGTGGGACAAAAATATTTTTTGAAGTCACTGGCGCTACAAGATTACTACGTCGACCAACTCTAGGTACACCTGATTTTCAAGGCATGGAATGGCAACAAGGAAGAATCTCAAATACTCTATCAGAGAATTCATGTGGAAGGATTCGTACAAATTCTCTGAGAATACATTGATTCTTTGAGAATTCTCGGATACTCAAGGAAGAAATGGTGTATTGATCCATCTCTAGAAAAGCTAACAAGATATTTGAAGTTATGGTCTTATGGAAATTTTCCCTTAAGTGTGTCTACAATGGGATGTCGGTGAATTCATGTGGAAGGATTCGTACAAATTCTCTGAGAATGCATTGATTCCATTTTTTTAGTATATAGTGAAATTAGGTAGGAGGATCTTGGTGAGTCCTAGTAAGTTATCTAGCCTCGGCGAAATTCTGGAGACAACAAGGTATTTCCACTAAATTTCTCAACCAGTTTTGGATTAATCTATGGTCCAAGAATCTACGCCGAAAGTCGATTTTATTTCAATGGCTCATTATCAATAGAGCCACTACAATGGGTACATGGCGCAGTAAAGCAGGACATAATCCATGTTACTTATTATGTCGCTATGATCAAGAAACCCAAAATCATTGTTTATGGGGTTGTGTTCACACGTAGAAAATTTGGCAAAGAGTTATATGGTTGTTGGAGTGTCAACAAGTACATGCTATGGTATCACAGGGATACACGGTCTAAACCTCCTTCTTCTCTGAGGCATTGATATATAATAGTGATAAGTTTAGTTTAGCACTCTGCATGCAATCTTGACTTCTCCTTCTTCATGCTTTGTCAACTCAAGAGGATATGATGGATTGCATTCCTTTGTGAGAATTACTCTACAGCACTACCCTTTGGGTAGCCAAGGACATTTGGTCTATAATGGTTCACACCCTTAAAAGTTGGTATAACTGAATAAAAAGGGATTGAGAGACAACTATAAAGGAAACCTAGGCCTTTTATCAAATGTGGGATGATCTTCCTTTCTATTCATTAGTACAAGAAGTCATTCATTGCAACTTCGCTCCCCCTAGGTGGATTTTCCCCCCACCATGAGTAATGCTTAGTTGTATAATTTAGCTCCATATTTGGGGTCAATGTAACCACTCTTGCGGTGGTTTATAACTACTAACAAGATTAAAAAAGAAAATTTCTACATGAGTTGGGTGATATAACCTCGTGATGTAGTCATGACTCGTATGATTACTTGGCTTGCTAAAATTGACTAGATATTACTAACTTGCCCCATTTGAAATATAGTAGGGACGTTTATAGCAAATCTTACATTCTCACAAGGAATTAATATAATCAAGTGAAAATACAAGAGATGTTACAATTTCATATTAGACAAAATTAAATTCACCCATATGAGCCCCATACACCTAAAATGTATCATTGTAAGGAACATTTTATGTGCCATTTAAATGAGTTAGGTTTTATAGAAAGGCCTACATGTGTAGATGTTTTCCTATCACATGCATTACAAGCGGTTATAGGTGAACTCTACACTTTAACTCATTATCAACTTGAGATTGAGATCACTAGAGTGCCTAGGGAGAGTAGCTTGTGTAAGTTATGTTGAAATGGAGGTTGAGTATGAATCATGGGTACTTGTAGATGCCCACCATTTTATTATTGTTTAAGAGAGTTAGACAAAACTAAAAAGGTCATGATTATTATCCTGTCATTTTTGGCACAACTCATCTTTCCATTTCTTTTTTATATTTAAATTGTTATGTATAAGTGTGTTGGATCTATCCATGTGTAGGTAGAACCACCAAGATTTTGGACGAAGAGTAAGTATGTGGGGAATGATTGAAGATGGAAGAATTGGTAGCAGATGAATTTAGAGAAAGGATAATCAAATATTGCAAGGAGAAATATTAAGATGAAGGGATCAATTTTTCTCTAACATTCTCTTTGAATATCTCATATATTCTCCATAGCTAATGAATGGAATTCTTTATCGAAAAACAAAAAGATGAAGGTGTCGATAGGTTTCAAAACCAAAGGTATGTTAATACAGAGTTAAAAAGGGAACCAATTAGATTAGATGAAGAGAATGATAAAATTGACAAACGATATGTCTTTTTAATACAAACAATCCTTGAAGAGACCTCTAGCAGCCTTGTAGGCTTATTCATGAAATTGGTGACATATATGTGCCTTTTGTGCATGAAGGAACTACAAGGCTTATTCATGAAATTGGTGACATATATGTGCCTTTTGTGCATGAAGGAACTAAGCATGTGCGCCTGCAAGTGATATAAAAAATAACAGTTTAGATGATTACAATTTAATAATATCTATCGGTAGTTTTATATCTCCGGCTAGTAATAAACATGATGGTCCATGAATTGAAGGGTGCATAAGAGGCTTGAATCTCACCAAGTATCATTGTTTTGACAAATCAGGCCCGTATGTTGTAAAACTACTATGTCTGCAAACTATTTAGGGCGAGCAATTTCACGCTGTGTGTAGGAAAAGAATGACAACTCTAATTTGGCGATTATAGCTTGGTTTGCATAAGCCCATTATGCATAAGTGGAATGAAGTGTGTGATTGATTGCCATGTTGTTGTATGTAACGTACAGAGAGCAGCAGCAGCAGCAGCAGCAGCAGCATCTCCTGCTTCTCCTGCTTCCAGGCTTTGGATTCCAAGAAACTCTCTCTGTTTCGCTCACACTCGGGCGCTTGCGGAAGAAGCAGAGACAGCTGTGGAGCTTGGGCATCTCCCTTCTCATCTCGCCTGCACCACGGACCTCCCCCCCCATCTCAACCTCACCATAGCCCACTTGAAGAAGAGATATGGAAGGACACAGGACCGCCCGTTCCTCCATAGCCTCCTTGTCGAGATCTATGGGAAATCTGGCTATGCCCGCCATGCCCGCCTTCTGTTCGACCTCATGCCCACTCGCCCCAAGCTCGCTTGGAAGGCTATCATCAGGGCTCATGCCCAAGCCGGACAATTCAGTGAGGCTTTCCACCTCTGGAATCGGCTGTGTCAGGAGGGCTCTACACCAGATATGTTCACATTCGTCAGCATTTTGACTGCTTTCGGCGGCCTTCTCGATGCTTCGAATGGGCGGAGGATCCATGCCCTTGTTGTTTGCAATGAGTTCGTCTCTGATGGGGCCATCGGGACAGCTCTGGTGAACATGTATGGCAAATGTGGTAGCCTCAACGAGGCCGTTCAAGCCTTTGATGGCATCGATGAGCCAAGCACGATGGCATGGAATGTAGTCATGGCTGTCCATTCCAAGCTTTATGAGCGAGGAGGTGCTGCCGATTCCCTTCTTCTACAAGATATGCAAGAGAGAGGGGTTTTCCCGGACAAGGTGAGCTTTATCAATATCTTGTCGATGCATCGTGTGGAGGATCATCATCATGGACATAGTGGTGAAAGGATCCATGTCCAGGTCCTGTCCCAAGGTATACACACCAATGTGGCACTAGGCAATGCACTCATCAACATGTATGCAGTGTCTGGAAAGCTTCACGAAGCTCACCGTGCATTCGATGACATACTCGACCCCGACATGATCTCCTGGACTTCGATTCTGCAGGGACATGGGAGGAGCGGAGCTTGCCCATGCCTCGGGCATTTTGAGAGGATGAAGCAAGAAGCCATACTTCCTGACCGGGTTGCATATATGGTTGTTGTCGAAGCCTGTACAGATGCATCGGCCATGGCAGATGGTAAGGCAGCGCATGCCTGCTTGGTTGCCATGGGGATCGCCTCCAACACAGAGGTTGGAACAGCTCTCGTACAGATGTATGGGCATTGTGGGCACCTCAAAGATGCCTTCAGCTTGTTCGCGGAGTTGCCCAGGAAGAATGTGGTTTCTTGGACGAGCCTCATGGCGTTACAAAACCGTAATGGGCAAGGGAGAGAAGCAATCCGATCATTTTGTTCTATGCTACAAGTGGGAGTAATGCCGGATAAGGCTGTGTACTTGTGTGCTATCGATGCATGTGGGCAGATTGGTGATCCATCAGAGTGCAAGCGTATGTATACCCACCTTCTTGCTGGTGGGTATGAGCCTGAGAGCAGTGCTCTTATGAGTCTCTACCTTCGTCAATGGCCGATCAGGGAGGATGTATTACAAGAGCTCGATGGTATGCTGGCCCTCGACGTCTCTTCGTGGAACTTGATGATAATAGCATGCAATGAGCATGGCTGTGGCTCCAAAGCCCTCCAGCTCTTCTACCAGATGCAGCAAGAAGGGGTCGTTCCGAATGAAGCCACATTCGCCATGATTCTTAATTCTGGTGATGGCTTGATCAATGTGAAAAGAATCCATGCACAGTCTGCTGCCAGTCTTGTGAAAGGAGGTGCTATGCTTGTAGCTTCTTCGCTCGTGGGCATGTATGGCAAATGCGGAGACATAGAAGGTGCACAAATGGCTTTCAATGAAGCTTTGAAACACAGCTCAGTGACTGGAACCACAATGCTTTCGGTTTATGCCCAACATGGGGACATGTGTAAAGCTACGCAGATCCTCAATCAATACACCGTTGATGATATATTGTTGATGGGTGATGCTGTTTTTGTGACTGCCTTATCTTCCTGTAGTAGAGCTGGATCTTTCGACGAAGGCGTTGCATGCTTCGGGAGAATGATGGAATTAGGCTCAAGAAAGCCAGGATTGGATCACTATTGCTCCATCATCGATCTTCTCAGCAGAGCTGGCAATCTGGTGGATGCTCAAGCTTTCATCAATGCCATGCCATGTCAACCGTCTAGGGTTCTGTGGATGGCATTGCTCGGTGCATGCCGGTATCAGGCAGATGCCGAGAGAGGACGGTGTGTGGCCCAACATGTCTTTGAATTGAATCCTATGCACTTGGGTTCGTATGCCATGTTGTCTAACATTTATGCTATGATTGGTAATCTTATATGGAATACAAGTATTTAGGTCGCTATGATAGTATTCTTTTTTGCATTCTTTGGTGTAAGGACATAATTTTTCCAATGAATTTTGATGATTCTGGTGCTATCAATATGGGCAAAACTCTGATTTGAATCCAATGTTTGCCCAATGAGTTTTGTGCTGTTTCTTTGTCAATTTCTTTTAGGTTTTGATCTCCCAAGATTTGGTGGACAGATTCGTTGGATTTTAGCATTGGTTGCCTTATGCAACGAAATCCAGAGGAAGAAACCCAAACTCAGTTTGCATTTCAATGTTTGATGAATGAACCTACTAATTGATTAAGTTATTTGATTCCTCAAGTTGGATACCTTAAGCTAGCAACATATCATTACAGCAGCTTCCTCGAGCAGAGAAGCCCAAGGATTATATCATCAGTTTTTGCTTTTAAAGGACCACGTTCAGTTCATACTAATGAGAACGGAGCTGACATGATGACGGCAAAGCTTGATGCCTGTTGCCGGATTACAAATGAGCAGATCCTTCCAATGAAAGTTTCTCCATGTTATGGTGATCTGAGTTTATCATTATGAAATAAAATAAGGCTTCAATCAATCAGAGGGCAATCCGTGATCAAAACTTCACAGAATTTCGATATGATGTGTAACACTCAGCTCCATTTATCTGAACGCTATTCAAGTGATAATTACTTTAGAACCTACTGTTTACGTATGCACCCTGCTATAAAGGCTGCAGGAAAACATAAGAACCTACATCTTTCCTTGCTGCTGCTGTACATTACAATTGCAGAAAAACATCATGTCTCGCAGTCTAATGACTTTTAAAAGCAATTTTGAATGTGCGTCTTTCAAACTTTTAAAGGAGCTCATAGAAAGATGGTATGGTTTCTTATCACAACCTATACTCTCCATTGTCTTAAAGGACTCTATGGCGCTTGTATCCTGTGTTAGATAAGCATTACAAGCAAAAACTTCTGCATCAATAAAAACTTGGTATACCCTGATTGGGATGGCCATATGTGACCTCATAAGAACAAATTTGTGTTTCAAACGTTATTTTCATTTGACAGCTCATTGTCATTGTGTTCAATCATTATATGCACTTGATTTCAGTGACACCAAAATAAAAAATATAACGGATTTTCTGCTTACCTCCATTCAAACACCTTATCACATAATAGGCACCTTCCAATCTTGGGCAGGATAAATAGCGAGGAACTTTTCTTTCAATGGATTGATTTTTGGTGTTACAAACACAATAAGATCATCACTAACAACCATGAGATTGGTCACACATCCAGTCAAAGAAACTCCTATCATAATCCCAAAGATCATCGACTAATCCTTTCTAATCACTTGAGGGTTTTCACATATTGATGGAGCGAAGAACTGAAAAGCTCGCACCTGGCCAAAAAAACAAACCTACATTGTTAGGAAAAGGTTGCAGCAGGTGAACTTTGACGGATAAGTCAATGAGTATTTCTATTAGAAACATAGACATGTGAATTTACCTAAAAGGCTCTCCTGGTGTATAGAGAGGATTCTTTATTACATATTGCACATAGATGTTGCTGTAGATATGCCGCAATGCTTCCCGAAGATCCCCCATTGCTGGATCAGTAACTAATATGATCTACATGGCAAAAACGGATGATCTTGTAAATTACAGCCGAAACAATAACAAAATGCAAAGAAATGCAGAAACTGTATATACGAATGCAGAGAACCTTAATCCCTGAAGGAGTCTCCAAAAGGTTTAACTTGTATGTGTTTGTAGAGAAGGCATGGAAGGAGCAGCCTTGTCCAGGTAGTTGTGGCACACCCAAATAACCCTTATCATTGCTGTTATGTTAGCGCAAAACCCATAAGACAATTATGTTCTTTCTGGCATTTATACAGAAACCCTGCTATATCAATTCTGTTACTCTAGCACTGTATATATACAAAACATTTGAGCAGATTTACTTTCAGTTTACCAAAAATAGAACTCACACATGCAGCGAGCATATGTGCATGTAATACAGACAAAGACAGATAGCTTGCCTTGAAAGTCACAGGAATAATGTCGCCACACTTCACTCTTCCTTTATCAATACATAAATTGGAAGAAGTTTAGAGTGAATAGGTTCTTACTTTGTAATAGAAGAGCTAGTTATGCTAATAAATATGTATGCAGATATCTATACATAGGGATGCATTGTTATATTTCTACAATAAATCTATATGTATGCACATTGATTTATGCATACATATTATATGTTCTATGGAAATAGATATATCTTCATACAAACTAGACACGTATGTTTCCCAAAGATCCACTACCACAACCTTCATGTATGTGGTGGAATTATTTTGTAGATGGTTTACCAACTATGAAGAGAATAAGAATGGTTTAGTAGCAGTGAGTCACCATTCTATCTTAGATTTTTTGGAGCTGTGCAATGAGGCTTCAATGGATTTTAAAAAGCAGCATTCTAGACAATCTCACGCTGATTAGACATGGTGAGCAATCATCTACATGATTTGGAGATGGGATGACCCATTTCCATTCTATCTTTCAACTCATCCTTGGCATAACGTCAATGAAGGTGAAGATCAATGGAATGCGATAACACCGCAACATCCTGTATGCAAAAATTTCAGTTGATTTCGTGGGCTTTTGAATATTGAGAAAGAGCTGGTTTAACTGTTTCGAGCCAATCTTCTCCAACATTTCTTGGATGGTAATGGAGATCACATTACTTCTCTAAAACGTGCTTGTAAATCCAATATAAAATGTTTTTCATTTCCATTTCTTCATCATACAATTTGTAAAATAGTCCAGATCTAAGAAGGCAAATGGATCATGTCACTTTGATCACTAGTTGGTGGGATGAAACTCATAGTTGGCCCATCGCTAGCGAGCAATGTGGGACACGTAGCCATGGAGGTGCTGTAGTTTCTGTATGAATCTATTTTTGTGTGCCTTTTCTTTGGAGAAAGAGGCTCTCTTGGTGTGATCTAAGTGCTACTGAGTAAAGAGTGCTATGTTCATCTTTTTATTGAGCTGCATAATTTTGGCAAGCTCGCCTCAAGGCCATCATAGTTGCATCATTTCATCACTTGTGAATACCATGATCATTGTCCATGAACTCTAGTCAGCATCTCAGCCAATGCTTCATGTGTAACTATATGAGGTAACACGGTTCCGATCCACTGACTATTGTCTATTTGAAATAGTGCTTGTACCATCATAAACAGGTAGTCGCCAAGGATCAATGACATTTTTTTCAAACAAGGATCTATGACAAGTGCACTTGGAATGAGCCGAGCGTAACCAAGCACATGGACATATAAATCCACATGGATAGGCGCATCCACGTGCACATCCACACGGACATCACGTCCTACTAGAGAAAATGAAAATGGATGCAATCGGTAGAACAAGCGAGAAAGCGAAGAAGAACCTTGTCGGATCCATCTTAGCGGTGAAGGACCTGAGGGAGAAAAGGAGGCCGAACATGAGCTTGTGATCTTGAGGGGCGCTGAGAGTGGTCAGGGGGCGATGCCAGGCATGGTAGTAAAGGCAGACACCATTCCGGTTGAAGATGTAGATGCATCTCATCCGAGGAAGCAGAGAGCTGGTGGCCATGTGGAAGAGCTCTTGGAAGAAATCAGGGTCTCATCTCCAGGCGATGCAGACACACGACAGAAAAGCTCAGATTGGCAGACGATTTCCCGGCAACGGGTGCGTAATTTTTCGGTGGTTCTCTGGGGATGTGGGCGATTTTTGCATTCGCGTGTGCTACAAGCGAAAGCCAAATGTAGCAAAATGTCCGATTACAGATCACGAGTTCTTGCCAGCTGTATCTAGCGAAGGACCAATCCCCAGTCATGAGTCTCTGGGAATCAAGGACTTGCAGTCGTCTATCTACTTTGTTTTTTGATGTAAAATCCAAAGTATCTAGTTAGGCAAGTCGATATGATAGAGAGATCAAATAGAGTGACAAACAGATAGATCCTATAACGAGTCTACTAATGATGAAGCAATAATAGAGAGGAGATTTGAGAGAAGAGAATGGTTTAAGGGTGACAAACCACACCAACCACCCCGGAGCGAAGCACTGAAGACAAATCTAAGTATCAATTGATAGGTACGGATTCGATGACCAAAGTGCTTAGTCTCACCAAGAGAGTTTTCATAGCATCTTAGGATGTCTTCCTAAAAGGAAGTAGTTAGTCCCATTTATATAGTTAATCATATGGGTTTGTCCTAGTCCTACGATAGCTGGCTTTCCACTTATCTAACCTTTCAACCATTCAAATTAGCCTTATAAATTGGTTCCTAAGGTTATGCCCATAATAGATCCGCTTGTCGCCTTCGATTATTGAAATATGACCTCTATGACCAAACAATCATGGGGTAGTGGCATCCCATGCTCGGGGGCTCTTTACTTTTAAGGGAGGGTGTGTGTATGTTTGGTTGTGAGAGAAATAGCTACGGGGGTGAGGGTTCAATAGAAGATGCTTGGAAAGCGTGATCATCTTCCTCGTTGAAGCTTGCATTTGACCTTTCGAGGAATCTAGAAGCACCTCTCAATGTTCAATCATTTTGGGTTGATCATTAATAGGGAGGTGATTGATGGCAAAGATTACCATAATTTATATGTAATTCGGACACTATGAAGCTTACCCCTTGATCATTAGGAAAAATAAGTGAAAATGAAAAAGAATAGGGTGACATTTTGATTATTGATTTATAAATTAACTCTAATTGTGCTTAAACATCTACCTAGGCATCGACATTTCATATTTTTGGGCAATTATTATAATTATTTTTTTGGGAATAATATTGTTGTTTGTGATTGCGTGGGCTATTTTTCAAGTCTTTATCATATTAAAAAGCAATACTTGATAAAATATAATGCTTGTAGACAAATCGTTTTGAATAGGGGCTTTAAATTTGATCTGTAATGATCAGTTGTCTTCACAAGAAGAAACAGAGGTTCGAGCTCATGACCTTTGACCTTTGAAAACATTTAAGCAAACTCTTGAGATACAATATAAAATATAAGCTTTATACTCATATCCTATGTATGCCTAATGTCAATCTAACACTTTGCATTCATGTGCTACATACTCTTCATGGACTAAGCCTATATACGAATATATCCCTCAATGGTGCATCCATCTCGGTTCAACACTAGTCTTAAGCCCCATCATTATAATACAATAGAACTTTTTCTGTATGATATATCTTGTGTTTTCGTAGTAGGGTCTTGACAGTTTGAACTAAGATAAAAAATATTGTTTCCATATCTCTTTCTCTCTCAATCTCTCTAAAATAAAATAAAAATCCCTTCTTCTTAGTTAACCATGGCGGCAGCCCCGACACTAGTGTATGAGGATTTATTGCAACTTCAACAGCCCGCATTAGAGAAACCAAGCTCTTTAAACACGCCTTAATCAACAACTTCCACCGTCATAGTTCGAACCCAAGGTCCGACTTCCATCGTCGTTCGATGGCATGAGGTCTACATGCTGTGGTTTTCTACTTTAGATCAAAATTGTTTTTGCCATGCATCCGCATCAGTATTCTTTGGATCATACGAAGATTGGTTTGATTGGTTCATTACTTATAGGAGATGCATTACTATGGTATATACCCCTTGCTAAACATGATAATGAAATTCTTGAAGGTAATGAGAGTTTTGAAGAAGCATTTAGGGTATGTTT
Organism: Azolla pinnata; assembly: GCA_037176905.1. Lineage (NCBI taxonomy): Eukaryota > Viridiplantae > Streptophyta > Polypodiopsida > Salviniales > Salviniaceae > Azolla > Azolla pinnata. The sequence continues at coordinate 15,221 of JBBBWG010013179.1, forward strand.
TGACAATCGAGATCGTAAGTGTCTTGCAGCCAACAAGTTAGCGATGCTTTAACAAGGCAATCATTCGGTAGTTTCTTATATTTCTGAATTTCGACACCATGCTTCTGATCTAACATGGAATGGTCCAGCTTTGATGGAGCAATTTCGTCACAGTTTATCGGATAAAATCAAGGATATGTTACTTAATTTTCCAAAACCTACAACACTCGATGAAATAAAAAACACTACAAGGTATGGGTCATTTTGCCGCGAGTTTTACCGCAAAATTTGATCTGCAAAAGTTTAAAAAAAATCGCGGTAAAACTCACGGCAAACGACATAAACATTTGCCATGAGTTTTACCGTGAGTATTGCTGCGCATATTGCCGCAAGCTTTACCATGAATATTGTCGCGCGTATATACGCGAGATTTACCACGAGTATTGCCGCGCGTATATACGCGAGCTTGACCGTGAGTATTGCCACGCATATATACGCGAGTATTGCCACGCGTATATATGCGAGTATATATGCAAGCATATACACAAATTTACCTTGTCTATTTACGCATGTATATATGCAAATATATATGGGAAATTAAATAAAAAATATTTAAATTAAAAAAGAACAATAACCTAATTTCAGTTATTTTTATACATTTCTTTTTGTTCTCAATTTGAGAACATATATATCTTCAAAAGCTTTTTGATTTTAGAAAGCTTCTTCATTTCAAAACTCCTACGATAAATGAGAAACTTAAGCCCTCACTGCCTATTTATACAAGATGCCTGTCCGAGACTATTCATGTGGGATATTTTCACTTCTTACTTGTATGTTTCCTCTTGTATACATTGATTTATCTGTATATCCATATATATATATACATATTTATCTTTACATTACTACAAATTTGGCCATTAGCGACGCCAAAACTTGTTGCTAAAGGTCTCGCTCTGGGCATCGCAAATGAACTTCGCTCGACGACGCAATTAGCAACGAGATTTAGTGACATCGTTAGCGACACTACTTGCCTCGTCGCTCAACGATGCTGTTAGCAACGCTAATTTTTAGGTCGCGTAGCGACGCAGTTAGCAACACCCTTAGCGACCTAGTTAGCTACGTAGTTAGTAATGCATTTGTGATGTGTCGCTTAGCGACGCCTTGGTTAATGTGTCGCTAAGAGACATTCTGTAATGGCTAAAAAAAGTCGATTTTTTCCTGAAGCGACCCTACCTGACCCGTTTATAATCGCCCTCACTCACCACACTAATGACACCCTCTTTTTCTCTCTCATGCTCTTGATATCTATCTTGCTCTTGCTATCTCTCGTGCTTGCGCTCTTGTGCTCTTCCTTTTAACACACATACACACTGACTATAATGATCGATTTGTTTTTCTAGTTTGTTATCTTACTAGCCCTATATCTAATTGTATATATATTGAGATCTAAAGTACTTATATTCTAAGAAAGTGAAGAACTCTTGATCGACTCTCACTCTCCCTCAATTTTGGGCTCCAGTTCTTCCTCAACTTCGTGTAATCTCTCTCAACAAATCAACACAAAATGGTAGGTCAATAAAACAAAATGATGATTTTTTACTATAAAAGATTGCTAAACATCATACAAAATTGTTAAAAGGGCTTAAATATATCATAAAAATCGGTTTAAATGTTTACGAAACATAAATGTGAGTATAAAATTACTTGTTAAGAATGCTAAACAATATAGTTTAGAGACTATTAAAAAATATTTTAATGGGGTCCACATGCATCTCTCTCATCTTCGTTGAGAGAGGTATGATCCCCGTCTGTAGTAATCTCAATACTTGTATTAGGGATTCTTGCCCCAATAGGTTCTTCTCTCTCGACCTCCTCCATACGATCATGGCCATGAATTTCCTATTATATAGTTAGAAAAACAAAAAACATAAGTATAAAATATAAATCATTTAAAATTTTAATATACAATAAAAATACCTCTAAATTAGGAGGAAATTGGGAGCTCAGAAATTTGTAGCCATTGTGCATGGCTATTTTCTATTCCTCAGCTATAGGAGCACGTCCATAGTCTTTTGTCTGTATATTAAATATAACAAATTTAGAGGCTTAAACAAAAAAAACTATATTTCTAGAATGTTAGAATTTTATAATCATTATACATACAAATTGGGCCCTAAACCCTTTGATGCCTCCACTTCCGAGTCTAGACACGTGCCCTTGACGTATCCGATCTGCCACTGCCACCTAGTTAAAAACTGACATGTTAATTATTTCTCAAGAAAAATTTGAAACTTTCAATTAATTTATATAAAAGAAAAAATACCTTTTATTGTGCAGCCTACACATTTAATTGTGTCTCTTTCCGAAAACAAGCCCAAGTGTTTTTTTGAAGTGTTACTGGCCTTGTGACACTCTTTCCGAATTTCGCATATCTCATGTTATAAAAAGTAAAATATACCATTAAGCTATAACTATATTTGAGATTGATATATGTGCAAATTTGCAAATTCAGATTCATCGTCACGAAGCCCATCTCCACCTCCTTCTCATTTCCCTCCTCGATCCTTACTAATCATTACTTTAATACACAATAAGGAGTGGGACAAAGTTTGGATGAGGGAGATCCGACACCGACAAGTATAATATGTTGGTGTCGTTTGTGTCGAGGTACATTCAAAAGACCCTTGGATATAGTACGTGAACATAAACTCACAATACAAGGTATTGGGCTGTTAGTCGTGATAGTTTGCCACGATGTAGCCGTGACACAACTAGGTTGCGACAAATTGTTTTTCAAAATTGCGTCAAATTTGCCGCGACTATTTACGTGAGTTTTGCCGCGAGTATATCCGCATTTTTGCCGCAACTATTTATGCGAGTTTTGCTGCGACTATTTCCGCGGGCTTTGCCGCGACTTTTTTCAAAAATTTTGACGCGCCCATTACCGCGACCTTGCTGCAAATTTAAAACACTTTGTCACAAGCAAAATTTGAACCAATGACCTCATTTCAAGAATCAAGTCATCTAGCCAATTGGGCTAATAAATACTTATATAATATAGTTGGTAAATATATATTTATTATTATTGTTTACAATGTTTGAAATCTATACATTATTCATATACAAATCAATATGCATGAATACATCTAAATATACATACAAATCTACATACACATGTAGATATACATGAATATATGAATATTTATGTGTATATATGTATGTATATAAAAGCGAATATGAATCAGACATGTGCATGCAAATATAAGTGAATATGTATGTATTGATAGATATACAAGTGAATTTGCATGTAAGTTTCAATATACAAGTGAATGTGCTTTGTATTTGACCATTTACACTTCAATCTACATCAAACATGCACACATATAGATGAATCTACATATATCTATGCATACAAACACAAATATGCATAAAAAATAAATATTTAGATGAATATGATGTAGGTATGCTATACAGGTGAATACATATTACTATAAGTTAATTTGTAGCTATGTTGCAGCAAACTCACGGCAAAATACAAATTTGCCGCGTGTTTGCTACATATTTGCTGCAAAATTGCCGCAACCATACTGCAACATTGTGTCCCGGGCAAGATTTGAACTCATCACCTCATTTGAAACAATCAAGTGGTCTACGCAATTACTCCTACATACAATATAATATATTTATTAAATTCAACATAAAATGATTAATATCCAATTATCTATCCATATATAGACCAATATGCGTGTATACATCTAAATATACATGTATATA
>JBBBWG010013190.1:0-18973 GCA_037176905.1 Azolla pinnata
ATACATATATGTAGTTGGCAAAACGAAATAATATTTACCCGTACATATAAAGAACTCTTCTACTGAAATAATAGCAGAGCTGGTTACCAGTAAAAGTGAATATTTATCGTGTGACCAAGGTATATTTATACTGGCCAAGAATACTCATTTGCTGGAAATGTATATCGTGCACTGATTGTAATCAGTCAAGATATTTATCACTGATCACAATAAATATTTACTCAGGATATTTTGTATTTAGCAGACATGTAAGTGTTTATACCTATATCTATGGAACCTGCAGTCTACTGCAAAGTTCAGTACCGGGAGAAATTCATTTGACACTGAAATCTGTATTGACTCATGAATGGACAGGCTGCTTTGGCATGGGCATCAAGTAATGTATCGACAACTTGCAGTTTGGATGGTGTATGGTTTACTACAGGACCAACATGGGGAGTTCTTTATTAGTAGGTATAAATATTTTTCATTGTGCTTCTAAGGGCCAATTTGCACAATCCCCTTTCAATGTATTTTATGGAATCTATGCATCATTAGCAAAAGAGCAGTTCTAGTGTGATTTTTTATTTATGCTCCTCTTTTTATCCAAATAGAGTTTAAATGCAATTCATATGAATATGTATTTCAACTGAATTTCAGGTCTTGCAACGGAAACAGATGCCCAGAGCAAGAAGATTCTGAAGGAAAGATTGGAGATATGCATGACAATGTCGATGCTGACCTTGATGACTGGCATTCTTCTTTTCTCATTTTAGAGGTTGGAATTACATGGAGGTCATTCTGTTAAATTTGCAACATGACATACAAAAATTTTAAAGTCAAGCATTTCTTCAATTGGCAAAAATACCATTGCTATTAATGCATTTAAATTTGTTTAGCGATTCAGGTCATACAAATTTCATGTAAAAGCTTTTGACACTTACATAAGCTTCTATCTGAAAGGAACAAGCCAAAATCGAGTTCACAATATGGAACCCTTATAACAACTTAATTATTTAGAAGGCATAGAGAGGGATCAAACCCAACCTAAGAGCTTTAGCTGCAGGCTGTCTTGTTATTTTCATATCACCCTCTCTTGTCTCCTGAAATATTCTCAAGTGTGGTAATATCTTTTCAATATAAATAATCTATGTCAAGATGCTGTTAAAATCTAGTGTAGCACAGTTTAGAAACATCTACTATGAACTCAGGGTCATAAGATGTTATTATCTAGCTTGCACCAGAACCATTTGATGTTATGATCCCTAATGTTTGTTGTAAAAGATGATGCTATTTGAATATGTAATTGGCCTTTGGTTTCACAGACCACTTAGGCATATTAGAAGATATTGCTGGATCTTTCTTCCCCACCTCTGTGATCTTGTCGTTATCACAATCCTCATTATTTGCCACCATAGCTATTAGGATCTACTAACGATAAACAATATTAAAGAGGAGATTAGAGAGAAAAGAATGGTTTAAGGGTGATTAACCACACCAACCACCCCTGAGCAAAGGACTAAAGACAATTCAAAGCATTACTTGTGTCTCATACCATAGGTGATTACCTTGGATAACCTCGGAAGCTTGACACATATATATTTGTTTACAGAGAGAGCGTGGCCTCACTAGGAGAGTCTTCACAACATCTAAGGATGCTTTAATGAAAGGAGGTAGCCAGTCCCCTTTATATAGGTTAAACTCCAAGGGCTCCCTAATTACTAGGTGCGTTCACACTTGTCCAGTGACTATATTGGTTTGTCCTAGTCCTAGGATAATTGATTTCCCACTTATCTTACCCTTAAACCATTCAAATTAGCCTTATACATTAGTTCCTAAGGTTATGCTCATAAGAATAGATGTCTTTCAATGTGGTGATCCTTGGCAATAAACAATCTGATTTTTTAAATGCTTTACAGGCCTAACTAGGCCTACATGAATCCACAACATTGTTTAAATCATGTGCATTAGAGTAATGCTCTTCCAAATTTTAATCATGCAATGCCATACGGGAAGCCATATGGGAAGCCATGATCAACAGTATATGAAGCAGGAGACTATGTCTCAGAAAGCACTAGTTCCCAATTCTGATCTCAAAGATTCATTTTCTGAACTGCAAGACTTATCGTGCTTACCTAAAGTTTCAGTATGTCCGTAAGATTCCCTGCTGGAATTTGTATCCACAATCCTCGTTAAGGTAGTGGTTATCAGAGAGAAGTGCATGGAGACATAAATTAAATCTCTTGAATTGATTTGGTAATGGTTATATTAATGTTGTATGAAACTTGTTTAACGGATAATAAGCACTGTTTCTTCTCTTTTGGTTTTAGGATATGCTGCCACAATACATTCCACTACATGTTGCAGAATCAATACTATTTGTAGGAAAAGCTGTAAGGGTCTTGCGGAATCCAAGCAAATCATTCAAAAGCCATGTGGGAAGCCATGATCAACAGTATATGAAGCAGGAGACAATGTCTCAGAAAGTACTATTTCCCAATTCTGAGCTCAAAGATTCATTTTCTGAACTGCAAGACAACCAAGGGTCAGAATTACTTCCACAATCTGAGTTGGAGAAAATTGCTTCCCTAATCGAGACTGTTAAGGTAGACTGTAGCACATTCGTGTATATTCTGGAATCTTGTTTCTGTAGCTTGTCAATTTTCTTTTATACTGCTCTATGTAAAAATGTTTTGAGAAGCTAGAACTTAGTCAAGAAGAGACGAGTTCATTTGGGTGATTTATAACTTGCTTATTTTCTCCATATGGAGGAAGGACATTGAACTGACAGAGCCTTTAGGACACTAAATGGCATGCTATTATCTGAGTCTATTTGATGGGTTTGGTTATTCTCACTAAATGATTTCAGTCTTCTCAGGTACAATGGTCTTTATTGATCTTAAGCCATTAGAGATGCTTCCAGAAAGACTATTGCCCACCTCTAGGACTTGATACCTGGAACTGTAGATTTTCACCAACCTGTTAGTGTCAAGTGGGATGCAGAGAATGCTGACATTAATGTATCTGGATGTAGTAGTATTGAAATAGTCCTAGTGTACGATTATGCTGCAGTCTTCTTAAATTTATTTTGAGCTTTGCATATGTTCTAGGCACCAGTGTTATAAAGCAGTCATGTTATATGATCTTTTGTTTTTGAAGCATAACTATTAAAGAATGTCTTGCATTTTAACACTTAGATTTCTTTCAGGAAATGCCAGATTTTCACAGAAGGTCGTTTGAAGCCATGGTCAGTTCAATCCGTATGATTGCAGCAACACATCTATGGAAGGTTTCAATCTTTGTTTTTTTTGCATCCTGCTGAAAATATTATTATTGGACCTAACTTGACTCTGGTTATTTTTTGTATAGCTGGTGGTGGTACATGCAGATTTGATTGGTCATTTGAAGGCATTGAAAGACTATTTTCTTCTTGCGAAAGGAGACTTCTTCCAGGCAAGTTCACAGACAAAGTTTCTTTTAGATTTTCAATGGCATGAATTTTGTTCACAATTTCCATTAAGGATCTCCAATATTTTTATGAATATCCTGCTTATTTACATCTTGATATTTTTATTCGGCTATAACTTTTGTCATTCTCTATATTGAAATGTTTTCAATTACTACCGACACTATTCTGGATCTCTCATAGTTTTGATGGCAATTTTTTTCATTGACTTTAAAGATGCACTTGCTCATGTAAACTGCCTTGTGCTTTGCCCTGCATGCTATTTTACTACAGTGGAAAACAAATTTTCTCTTGAAAAGATTGCATGAAAATCTTTTTCATGATCTACATGCATCCACAACTCGAGTTTCACAATCCATGTGACCTTAAAATTCCAGAGGAGAAGAAGATCGTTTCCATGTTCAAGATAGAGAACTTATCTGCTGAGGTCCTGAGACAGTATTGAGCTTTATGGTTTGAAGTTGAATGTTACAATATTTTTTGTAGTGTTTTCTAGAAGAGAGTAGGCCACTGATGCGCTTACCACCTCGTCCAGCCACTGCTGAAGCTGACTTGAAGGTTCCTTTCCAGCAGGTATTACGAACTTGACAATGCTAAAGACATAATTTAAGATCTGAAATATCTCTCATTTAACTCAGTGAAATTTTTCTACATCCAGGCTGCAGTCAAGACCCTTGGTGATGAGGACAAATATTTTTCTCGGGTTTCTATCCGGTATGGTTGATTATTTTGAACATTTAGGATGGCAATCAGCTAAATCTGTAGTATAGCATATGGAACATAATAGGAGTCTTCTTGGCTGATCTTTTCCTTTTTCTTCAGGGTGGCAACTCTAATGAATGGTTCTCTTCAAGGGGAGATGCTGAAGCAAAGATCTAGTATGCCCGAAGGAAGTAGGGGAATCTCTAATATCAATGGAGATACTGCAAACAAGATGATTGATGGTTGGGATTCCATTGCATTAGAGTATAGCATTGATTGGCCTCTGCAACTTCTCTTCACCAAGGAGACCTTATCAAAGTAAGCAATAATAAATCCACACAACCAAATAATCTATCTGTCTATATTAGAAGACATATGTAGATTGAGCTGAGATTGACAAGAAAGAAATATAGTAACATATGTTAAAAGGCCCAAGTATCATGTGAAAAAACAAACGACTACCTTATTTTTGAGAACAGCAAACCAATATAGGCTTAACTAGAGATATCACTAACAAATTTTTTTAAATTTGTTTCAATGGCTATCATCACCCACTTACCTAATAAGGTAAGTGCAATGGTTGAATGGGTAAAGAAATTAGGTGTCCTATAACTGGTGTTACATGTAACAATCCGTGTGAGTCTGAGAAGCATTGTTTGTGGGACCTGTATAAAGGCAGTGATAGGTGTAGAATCTTACGTATATGTCCTACTTTATGGACAGAAGAGTGTTCTAATGGGATTCAGTTGGAATGGGGATGAAACAATGTAAAAATTTGAACGTTAGGGTGATGAAAGTGTCTGGCTCCTCATTAGCTCTAAGCTATCATTGATGAGATTATCTCAGGAGGGATATCCATCACAATGAGGTAGATGAACTATGGCATATAGCTAGTATAGCCTTACCCTTTGGTTGATATGGAAGGCAAACTGCTAGATAATATTTGTTGGACATCTTTTTGAGAGATCTGGCTGAAGTTAATTCATACCCTAAGAGGACATTATATTGCAATGCAAGGATCATCAGATGATGCCCTTGAAAAACAGCTTGCCTCCATGGCCACTTTTATACATCACAGCAAGGGGATACTTTTACGCTCCAACAAAATGGATATTCCACCCCTTGCTTTCCACCACCTAGTGTTAGGACTGCTTAAGTTGATTGAAACTTGGAATCCTCTGAATTTAGTAGTGCTATGTGTTTTCGATCACCAGATTGGAAGAAAAAGGAATCAACCTATAGAGTCTCAACTTTACATACAAAAGACCTGCAACATGGAGATGCTTGAAGCACTTTTGGTGGGTCGGGATGATGGTCTTCGTGTACCATTAGTAAAGATGGCTAGACTGTGGTCCAGATGTCTGAGGTCTATGTTTGAAAATTTGACATTGCCCATTTGATTGAAATTGTCTCTGAGCTTGGTTCTGATATCCCTCAAGTAGCCGTTGATTGACTCATAGTATAAGACTGGAGCTCCACATCCTTTGTGGATGAGCTTGTGTGTTCATATTGTTTAAATTCTCCCTAAGGCTCTTCATTTCGCAGGGCACTATCCCCAGCATTGTTGGTCTTGGTATTTCACTACCTTGCATAGTGGGCCTAAGTCTTCTGTAAAGATGGAATGGTATTTGTCTTATTTTAGAAAACAAGAAAATGCCAAATATCTTATCCTGATTCTATGCTCACTGGCACAACAGGTCGGCTCTTTTCTTTATAGCCTTATAATTAGATCTATCTAGATCTACTTCATAGTCTATATAATCTGAAGATATTCAGAGCTTCCCTATCCAACTTTATAGTGCATATGATATATATATATATATATATATATCCATTTAAGAGGCTCTGACAATGAACTCATCTTCCATTTTGTACAAAAAGAAGTGCCTTGTATTTGTTGAATCATTATACGTAGATATATGCTGGGGCTGATCCTTGTCCTTTTATTACATAGTTTTGGTGATAAAAGTTCAAATCACCCTATCCTCATTTTGGTAGTGGGGACAATTCAAATTTATATTGGAATAGAGGTAGTTCATTAGCACTGTCATGCCTGAAACCATTCGAGTTTCAGCATATAAACCTTGATCATGAAGATATTTATCTGTCTAAGAGGCTCTAATACTGAGCTCGTCTTCCATGCTGTGAAAAAAGAAGTGCCATTCTCAATATGTGATGGGCCTAATTTTATTCTTTTATTACTTAAGTTTGATAATAACAGTTTGGATTAGTCTATTCTCTGTGTACTATTTTTGTCATGTTGAGGTGAGGATAATCCAGGTTAAATTGTAATGAAGGTTATTGCGCCTGAAACCATTCCTGTGTTTAAGCATACCAACATTAATCATCTGCCTGTTCAGCAAGCTATTTTGATGAACACTTTCTGCTGGAAAGCTCACAAAGCCTCTTGAAATATCCCCAGTTTTATGCACTAGGAGGCAACATACAGATGTGTTGATGTTAAAAATAATTTATATTGCTACACATTTGTTTGCCATTTACCATGAGTGCATTGTTTTTCCAAGCTGTTGTGGGCTACGTATCGATGAGGAACTTGAGCCTGGGCAGCCTTGCATATGTGGAACTGCCTAATCTTCATATGTTAGGCTGATACTGTAGACAATGAATGATAGTGGCCATCTTTGTTCCACTGTGATCATGCTAGTCCTCATCTCTGACAACAGAGTTATTAGTGTATAAATTCCTGATTATGTCTTCCTGAAGATCAAGGAATCCTCTTCATGCGGTGGCCCAACATGTCAAACAGTTGCAACGAGCTTGGAAGTCGTGTAATCTGATAGACGAGCTTGGAATCCTCTTCATCATCTAATCTGTTAAACGAGCTTGGAAGTCGTGTAAACAAGGATCAGAGCTTCAATCAATCTAGGCACATGATCCTGTTTTCTTAGATATCTAGACTCACTAAGACCTCATGTGTAGTTATATCTAATTTAGTTTCGTTCCTTTCCTTTTCTTTTCTTTTTATGACATGTAGCAATTGAAGACATTTTCTCGTTCAGCCTTATAGGCAATTTTGGCCTCCTAAAAGGCGTTAATATAACTTTCTTTCTCTTTCTTTCAATGTCCTGTACCTCTTGTACACCTGCAGTATTTAATGATATATTTACATTGATTGCTGCACGGTGCCAACTTGTGCTGAAAAAGGTCAATATTGCTCTCATAATGGTCTAAGTTTAACCTAACAAAGTTGACTGTTATTGATGTAAAAAAATGGCCAATGTTGCTCCAGAAATGGTCTATATTTAAATCTAACTGAATTGTGCAATCTCAACAATCAACTCTAGTCAATGCTTCATTACAGACATGTGCTATGTAGGCCTACAAGCCTCTAGCAGAAATCAGGTTGGGATTTGTGTGTCACAATCATTTAGCTGGCTCAACTGTCTGAAAACTTTTATCTGCTGAACATGAAACGTTTCATGGTACCAGCTTCTTGATGCTTTTCTTTGATTGTTAACTTTAGCTTGCCTATGTTACTCGTAATCAGGTATTGCAAACTTTTCCAGTATGTTCTGCGTTTGAAACGAATTCAACTGGAGCTTGAGAAATCTTGGGCAGATGCCATGCAAAAGGATCGAGCTGACTGTGCCAAACAAAGAAAGGATCCTTTAAGTCGATTGAATAGAAAACAGCATTCCCACCATCGAATGGCAATGTGGCGTATTCGCCAGCATATGAGTTACCTTATAACCAATCTACAGTTTTACATACAGGCATAAATATGTGCTTCCAAATGTAAGTTTTCAGTTCTTTTTTTTTTACTGTGTTTCCTATTGACATTTATAGTTTGTTCTGTAGGTTGATGTAATTGAGTCACAGTGGAATCTCCTGCAAGAGAGGGTTCAAGCGTCAAAAGATTTTACAGAATTAGTTAGGTTTCATCAAGAGTGAGTGGATTGTTTTTAGTTAATAGACTATTTTCACCTATTATAAATACATATTTTTTCTACCTAACTGTGATTTCATTTTGACAGATACCTATCAGCTTTAATATCACAGTCTTTCTTGGACATCGGATCTGTATCAAGAATCTTGGATAATATAATTAGACTCTGTCTCCAGCTGTGTTATCTGATTGAGAATCAGGATGGAACTCCAAATCCAGCTGATCTTGATCAAGTTTCAGAGGTATGACTAGAATCATTCTTTTATGCATGCAACTTTTTATATTAACATTACCAAGGAGAAGGCAGAGCAATCATCTATCTTGGGTGGTAGAATATTTGTTGGTCTAAAAATAAGGTAGTAGAAAATACTGTGTTCTCTCTACATTGTCATTTACATGGACTTTTATAAATGATGAACCTGTTGGTAGAGTAGAAGGTACACAAATCCAAATTTGATGTTAGCTATCTCTTGGTGTTGTTGCAATTGTTCCAGGAATTCAATAAAAAGTCGAATTCCTTATATACCATCCTCAGAAGTAGTAAACTTGCCGGGAGTCAGCGTGCACCATTCTTGAGACAATTCTTGTTACGACTAAATTATAATTCCTTCTTTGAGGTAGAACCTTCAGCCTATTATTTTCCTTTCTATTGATAGATTTGTGTCTAGCACATGCATGTCTGCTTTTGGATCTCATAGATGAAATATTTTAGTCTGCTCATTTATGTCAGTAGTCTTGAACTTGTGAAATCGCTTTGTTTTAAAATTGGCATCTAGTCGTGTGATAACTAACTAAAAGGGTAATCAGATTTGGCCACCATTGGAATTAACCAAGTAATTGGGAGGACAAGTTTACTGAACCTGAAGTCCCCCATTGTCGCAGCTATTACATTTTCAAAAGTTTACTGTTGATCTAGGATCTACCTCAAAGGTGCAACTTTTCAAAAGTTTGAGACTGCTCTACCTTGACAGTAATACTTTTGAGACAATCTATTGTCTTCCAGATCATTAGCTGTCTTTTAACATTCGTCTAACTGATAGCAAATGCTAGAGTGTACCTGCATAAATTATTTTAGGAGTATTTATATGGGTGTGCTTCAGATGCAGGCCTAGAGAACAGCACACTGCTAAATGTTTCGCTGCTGTTTGTACAGGCCACTGCAAGAGGAGCTTTAAACGTTGTGCGCCCACGCAGTTTAACAGCTCCATCAACTAGCCTTTTTACATCACCGTATAAGTGTAATGAATAACAGCATATCAAATAACTGACATCTCACAAAGAAAGGATGCTTGCTCGCCAAGTTTTGTAATCTCAAAACTGTTAGTATGTACACTATTACGTTTTCTGAAGTTTCAGTTGTCACAAAATGGAATCTGAAGAGCCTTATGTTTTGTTGGAGTCCAGAGTACGAAGTGTTTACTTTTCTGGCTGCAAAAATCCAGCAATATAAGCACTATCTCACCTCTGTAATCCTGCTTGCTGTTCAAAGTTCAAACTAAGATCACTTGTCAAAGAAACTCTCACACATATTCCAAATTTTGATCTCTGTAATTCCATAAATTCCTATCAATTCTTCAAGCGCAACATGTGGATAAATTTGCTCCAAGCACACAACTAAGAATGAAATTATTTGCTACAGATTTGACATTCCTCAGTTAATGAATATAATCAAACCTGGCAATGCAAGTTTCAGGGGGGTTTAACTGGACGTTAAAAGCGTGAAGTAAATGGTGGTGCTCTTGGAAGCCTCCTTGTAGGCATGTCCCTGAATGGTTTGTGTGCAATAACATTATCAGCTAGTAAAATCATAAGGGGCGTATCATCCACCATATTGTATAGCCATATGCTGTGTACATCAAATAATATCAAATAATAGGAAACATCTGAGAACAAACAAGGGTACAATCATGATGATGTCTTCTCAGAAAAAGCCTAACGTGGACTCATGCAGGCTTGCCAACCCACTTTTATCCAAAAACGATAATTGATCCATATGCATCAGAGAAGGCATGGGCTAACCCACAAGAAAGTAGTACGATTTTGATAAAAAACTGCTTCTTCCTAATCCATCCAAACTCACTACTTGGTATCTCTGTAGCGCAACGTTTCCACAAATACTTGATCAACAGATTTTTTTCCAGAACTTTTAAGTTTAAGCAAATCATCACGAATATATTTAAGTAAATAATTTATTGATATGTATTTCAGCTCATTTAAGATAATTAAAAGCCCTAGTGCTTTCTACACTTATTTCCAATGGGAATTCCTTATGATTGAATAAAGGAATAAATCAAGGGAGAAGAATTGCGGAGAGAATCCAAGAGTATTGTTGAACCAAGTGGGTCCCATGATCGACACCCCACTCCACCCCACTCCACCCTTCCATGAACCAAGTGGGTCCCATGCCCCTTATTCTAGCATAGGCTCTCATACTTTATTGAAAACGTATAATTCTCTTTATTAGTGTATAGATATACCCGAAGTGTTAAGCAATGTGAGAGAGAGTGTGTAAGAGATTAACATAAACAGTATTAATATATGCTTCCTATCTCTCTCTCTCTATCCATATCTATGTGTTACTGGAGTTCTACTGTTGTACTACATGTAGATTGATTATGGACAACGTATTCTTCAACATGTTATCAACACGATTTTGTTCTTTAACCAAGATATGTTGTCATAATCAATCTATTTCAAAATTTGCATTTCCAAATATGTCGACTAACTCAAAATCCGGTTGAGTGAGATTAAAGAATCAGCTTGTACGTATCAAATTTTGGCTTTGAAACCCTAATTTTTCATTTTAATATTCAATTTTCTAAACATTAGTGTCAATTGTTTTTATTAAGAACATAGGTTGTAAGGTACAAGCTCTCATAATTTCAAGAACCTTTTTATTGGCCGGCCTAGTGTCAAACAGGCAAGCCAAACCTAACCCTAGACCAATTATCGTTTTAGGGGATGAAAAGTTTTGGAATTGTTCTGGATTTGAAAAGAGACGTTTCGTTGTGTCCATCTCTTTCCAGTAGTGTTCCCCCGTCTTCTTGGTTTTCTCGGTCCCTGATTTGTGGATCTTAGTGGTCTGTGGTGTTTAGACTGTGATTGGCTTGTGGAGCTAGAGTTGAGATGTGTTGAGGCAATCAATCTCACTAGTAGAACTTGAGGCAATTGATCTGAACCTTAGTACACTATTTAAAGTATTATATTATATGGTTTATTTTCTTGGCTTTTGAGACATTATTTAACAAGTTAGTAATACAAACTACTTAATAAATAAAAAAAATTCCTAAAAGAAATTTTCGAGAATATATTTAAAATCGGTACTAAGAACAAAAAAACAAAATTGAATTATTTGCACACTTATAATGTTTTGCCTAAAAATAAATCTTGCATTGGTAATGTATAAAAATGAGTGATATTGCTAAGTGAGATTTTGTTGAGCTTGTTAGTGGCAAGAACCACTAGATGCCAAAATTAAGTTTGGTGCTAAGATCATCCTGAAATGCATTTAGGATCGCATTGTTGGGATATCAGTTTCGGGTATCTTTGAAATGACTACTCATGCTAGGAATAATC
This sequence comes from Azolla pinnata, assembly GCA_037176905.1. Lineage (NCBI taxonomy): Eukaryota > Viridiplantae > Streptophyta > Polypodiopsida > Salviniales > Salviniaceae > Azolla > Azolla pinnata. The sequence goes on from JBBBWG010013190.1 coordinate 11,631, forward strand.
AGGCACTGCACTTCCTTGAGCACCATCGAAATGCTACTCTGAAGAATGACTAAGGAATATCCAAAACTCCTTTGGGACTTGTTAAAGGATCACAATGGCAACCAAATAAAAGCCTTACTCTCAAAATCAAAGTGTGAGTGGTTTCACTTACATTTTTAGGAACCGAAGACTGTGTAGTAATATAACTAAACCTTTTATTGCATCGTCACGTCTTAAGCTATATGATGATAAATCACTGATGCTAACATGATTGTCACTATGCAGTAAGGGTCGCATCTACAGTCGTGTCTATGGTCGTAGTAAACTAGTTATGTTTATAGACCCGCCCATAGACGTGACCTTAATTTAGAAAAAATAGAATAAAGTTCACGTCTATGGGCGCATCAAACTGGCTAATACCTTGTAGTCAAGAAGGTTGAAGAAAAAGGCACAGGACAATAAAATTTAACTCTTAAAGGACCTGTACCATGATGATCTTCTCGGGCTTTATGATGACAATATTTTATAATAAAAAACATTCAAAGAGTTCTATGGGGACATTATATAAGCGTTGTAAATCTTAACTTCTTACATTTAGATTACCTTTATTTTAAGCTATGTATTAGGCTAAAATTATATATGTTAATAGAGTGTGCATTTGATTTGTGTTCTAGTTAGCAAAACAATGATTTATATAAGTTATTTATAGAGCATGGTTATCTTAATAATAGCATGAAGTCTATTTAATACATTGATATATTTTCAATTTATATTCAATCTTAAAGCTTATTTTTACTATAAAACATGAATAGTTCGTAAGAGTTAAATATTTTATGATATAATAATGAAAAGCATTATGACAATGGAAGAGGAGGTGTGTCTAGTATACAATTATACCACAAACGCTATCTTTAGAGACACCTGATACTTCTAGACTTTAAAGAAAAAGATTGGGAATATTACTACCATTTGCATGAAGCAATATAAATGTTATTGAAATATAGAAACCAATTATAGTTCTTCTACTTTGTATTGAGATCATCATAGAAGATGCTCTTTTATAACCTAAGTCCAGTCGCACTGTATTAAAATTTAAAGATATTCATACCAATGATTATTATATAGGAACAAAAAATGAAAATGGTCTAGAATGCCTTCTCATAACGAACTGAGATGAAAATAAAAAGAGTGTTGCTCAAAATTTCTTTTCTCAACAATTTGGCCTCTATTACACTAATATAAAACCTGAATAACATTACCATAAAAACAATTTTTAAGAATCTCGAGTCTTACCAAGTATGAAATGACAAGCGAGGAGATCAAGGTTGAAGGATGATAAGAAGAATCATCTCTCACTCAAATGATCATAATTTGAAAACTAAGGATTTTTCTAATCAAGAAAACTTTGTTTGCGTCGATTGTGCCAAAGGGAAATTAACCATTAGAATCACCAATATTCTTCAAAGAATACAAGGAGACATATGTGAACCTATCAATGTAATGTCTAGATCATTTTGTTACTTTATAGTGGTAATTGATACACTATCTAGATAGAACATTGTCTGCTTACTATTTAGTAGAACCCATGCTTTTGCACGACTAATTTCCCAAATATTCCATTTCACGGATAACTTCCTTGATAACCTCATTCAATCCATCAGAATAAATAATGCCAATGATTTTTGTTTGAAGGTATTCAATGATTATTATATAGCATTCGGAATTAACATACAAAAATTCAGTATGATATGTTCACACTCAAATTGGTATTGTAGAACTATTAATTATGAGGATAAAACTTATCGGGCTAATACTAATAAATAACAATTTACCAACTACATATTGTTGGGCACATGTTGTCTTGCATGTTGCAACATTAATTCAAATAAGACCTATTGCATACAATATTTTATTCCCTATAAAACTTTTATGTAGAAAAGAACATAATATTTCCCATCTACAAAAGTTTGGATGTGTTGTGCCACCACCTAAGCGTATGTCAATGGACCTCATAAAAAATTGGGAATCTATGTAGAGGAACCGGTTTGTAATGAAGAGGAAATACTTCATAATAAAGAGGAAATGGTTTTTTAATTAATTTCTACCTCTACCCAAACTCCTAGAAAGAGGGAGATGCCATCGAAAATAGATACCGAATTTAAAGTTTCTAAGAGACGTTTGAAGAAACATAAAATTGGGCAAAATAACTCAGCATCACAAACTAGTGAAGAAGTTGATTAAGAACATGAGTCACTTGCAAGCAAAAAACCCAGTGACAATGCACGCACAATTGTTACTCCTCATAAAAAATATCGTAAAAAATTATAATCAAGATTAATAAGGTGATACAATCAAGAAATATGGACCAACTATGTAGATACATGTGAAATATACAATAGAGAGAGTACTATTGTCATCATATACTTTACCAAGAAGATTGCTAGGATCATTGATTTAGGTCCAGAACCTAAGTCCATGGTAGAATGCAAACACCATTTAGAGTGGATCAAATGGAAAGAAGAAATAAAGGCAAAGTTAATCTCTCTTAATAAAAGAAAAGTATTCGATCTTATAGGTCGTACCCTCGAATAGATATTTCATGTAACATATAAATAGGTGTTTAAACATCCAGAAATGACATTGAAGTGGCATTAACCAAATCTTTTGTTATTTATGTGGTACTCAAGATCTTGGTTTATTCTTTAAGAAAAATCAAGACCTAATGATAGTGTGATATGCATATATTGGATATCTGCCAAACCCTCACAAAGCATTGTCTCATACTAGGTATGTGTTTCTTTGTGGTGGTATAATCTAATCATCTCATGGAAATCATCAAAGCCAATGATAATTGCAACATCAATTAACAAGTTAGAGATTATAACACTATTTGAAGCAACTAAAAAATGTGTATGGTTTGGAAGAATCATGTAACATGTACAGAATACTTATGGATGGAATATCACTATTACACCAACGCATATAGATAGGTTTCAAACCCACGACCTTGTCTAGAGAACCAATTATTATAACAGATTGATAAAACATGAATTCATAATATAATTATTAACAGATATACATGTAATATCTCTTTTTAATGTTCCAGAAAGTTAGGACTTTCTAGAAGCCTCTACATGCATCTTTCCCTTGCATACAAGACCTTACATGCAGGACACCTTAGCTTGCATGTAGGAGTCTTAGATCTATATAAATACAAGGGTTCACCTTGATCCCAATCAAGGTGAACAACACCAATTACGGAATCAATTCTCAACTTAATTTATCTTCTTCTTAGTTATCTTCTCTTCTTTGGCCTAGCTCCGGTGTCCGTCTATGCCTTTAAATTCCGACATTTAGCATGTGATGTTAGTGGGATAACCAAGCGCTCTGCGACCATTTTCGTTGGGGTCATCGAAGTGATGTTAAAAATCTATTACTCAACTTCTCGGAGCCTACTTCTTTGTCGCAAGTCATCATGCAAGCAATCAATTGTGACAACCAACTCTTTAAGCTTTGCCGGGAGGGACGGGCGACATCAAGGTGGCACCCCAGTTTGAGAACCCATCTGACATCATCATCCAATGACTTTGTGCCAATGGAAATTGACTGAGTTCAAGCCCCACTCAACCCAAGTTGAACAAAGGTTTCAATGCACCAATGGGCTATGCTTATACTGTGGCACCTCCACCCACCTACTTCATTTCTGCCCAAGCTGAACTAGCCGGCAAGAATGCTCTACGACCCCAATAGCTAGAAAATGATAGTGTCCAACTAAAGTAGGAGCCATGTGATTGGACAATCCAAATTCATGTTGCTCCCAAAGTTTCGCTACCTCTAAATATGATTTTTTCCTTTCTGGGTAGCATCCATTTCAAGTCTATTTAAATTCATTCATTAGTGCTTGTCGATTCCGGGGCAACCACATGTTTTATGGATGAAAAGTTCGTCCATAAGAACAAATTTCTGGTTGTCCGGTTGTCCAAGACAATTCTAGTGGAAGCTATCGATGGGCGTATTCTTTCCTCTGACGGAGTTAAAAAAACCATTGGCCCACTCCTCTTCCAGCTTGGGGATCACTAGGAGGTCTTAAAGTTTTATATCATCACTTCACCACAACATCCAATCATACTTGGTTTGTTCTAGTTGAAGGCACATAACCCAACTATCAATAGGTGTAACCACTCGATTACTTTTATATCACAACCTCGTCCAGAGATTTTTGCGGTCAAAGCAATATCTAATGATATGGCATCAGAATGGCCCAAATCAAGTTTTGGCGCTCAACTCTCCATTTGAGTCAAAACCAGCGCCAAGGCAGATGGTCATGTCCTAGTCTCAATGAAAGCAGTCGTGCATCAAGTTGATGAGTCAAGCAATCCAAATCCTATGCAGACAATTATCAATCCACTTACGTCGAAGTATGAAGACTTTCAAGACATGTTCGAGAAAAAGAATGCAGATCGCTTGCCTGAACATCGACCCTATGACTATCTGATCGACTTGCAAGATGGTGCCAGTCCCCCCTTTGGCCCAATTTATGGGTTGTTCGAACTAGAGCTTTGGGCGCTTTGGACTTATCTCGATGAGAACCTTGAAAAGGGGTTTATTCAACTGTCAAAATTGTCAACAGGAGCTCCAATATTGTTCATGAACAAGAAAGATGGCTCCTTACGCCTCTGTGTCAACTATCGGGGTCTAAACAAGGTTACGATTTGCAACCGCTACTCGTGACCTCTCATCCTAGAGCTGTTGGTTAATGGATCACCTCCAAACTGCACAACTCTTCTCTAAGATTGACCTTCGGGGAGCATACAGTTTGATGCGGATCAAATCTAGAGACGAATGAAAAACCGTCTTTTGAATGTACTACAATCATTTCAAGTATAATGTCTTTCGGCCTCACTAATGCTCCTGCGGTGTTTCAACATATGATGATATATTCTGGGAATATCTAGATCACTTTGTTGTGATTTATCTTGGTGACAACTTGGCCTTCTCTTCAAATATCAAAGAGCACACCCATCATGTCAGGTTAGTTCTCGCCAAACTTCAAGAACATGAACTCTATGCCAAAAGTGAAAAGTGTGAATTTGATCGTACTTTTGTGGAGTTCCTTGGGTATGTTATCTTAACACAAGGAATCACAATGGGCACGCGAAAGGTTAAGACTCTCCGAGAGTCGGTCGTTCCAACTCGAGTACAAGAGGTGCAATCATTTCTCGGTTTTGCCAATTTTTATCGGCGTTTCATCAAAGGATTTTCAGTAATTGCACAGCCTCTCATTGCTCTTACCGCAAGGAGGCTCCATTCGCATGGGCAACATCAGCTTTAACGACATTCGACGTGCTCAAATAGGCCTTTACAACAACACTGGTCCTTCATCTTCACCCAACTAAGTCCTTTCATGTCGACACAAATGCTTCTGATTTCACCATTGGGGCAATCCTCTTCCAACCAGATGAGGTCGGTGTGCTTCACCCGGTGGCTTATTACTCGTGCAAGTTCACTGCCCCCGAAATCAACTACCCCATCTATGACAAGGAGCTTCTCGCTATCATTGTTGCTTTCGAAGAATGGAGGTCCTATTTAGCTGAGGTGCAACACCGTATCCAAGTGGTTATAGATCACAAAAATCTAATTTAGTTCTCTACCACACGAACTTTACATCGTAGACAGACGCACTGGTCAACCTTCTTAGCAGATTGATTTCGAGATAATCTTTCGACTTGGCACTCAACACATGAAGGCCGATATCTTGTCTCGCCGATCTAAGTTTGAGCTCACCTTGGAAGACGAAGCCCATGTCTAGCAGTCCCAGAGTTTATTAAAACCTAACCAATTCCACAACTTCACAACTTGCTTGCTCTGAGATGACTCTTCGCTCTAGCAAATAGAAGAAGCCACTATGACTAACAAGTTCGTGACAGAGGTCAAGGCAAGTATCGTAAACCCCTCCCATGAACCCAAGAGGGAAAATTTAGGTCATTTTACATTTTGGGATAACATTTTGTTTCTAGATAATCTTTTGTATGTCCCAGATGGGTCGTGTCGGACCAAGGTGGTCCAAGGGTGTCTGCATGATGATCCATTGGCCAGTCATTTTGGGGTTACGAAAACCTTAGAAATTGGTCAAAGAGTTCGTCAAGTCTTGCGACACGTTTGCTCGCCCAAATCGACCATATGGTCTCCTTCAACCGCGCCTAGTCCCCAACAAGTCTTGGGCATCTCTCTCCATGGATTTATTCTTCCCATTTCGCTCCTTGTGCCAAAACCATTTCTGGAGAGGAGACAAGTGATTTGTTCTTCAAAAATGTTGTTCGGGTACATGGACTCCTAGACGATATCACTTCTGCAGATCAAGGACCACAATTTATTTCCCATTTTTGGCGGCGCCTCATGCTAACATTTGGTTTTATTGTTAATTTGTCTTCAGCCTATCATTCCCAAACCGATGGTCAAACAAAGTGGGTTAACCAAATCCTGGAACAATACTTGCACTACAAGGTAATTGGCAGTTTTCCGCGATAGTTTGCCGTGACTTTGCCGCGTCGCAGCAAAGTCGTGGCAAAAAAAAATTATCTACGCGGTAATTTTACCGCGGACCTTATCGAGAGTTTTGCCGCGAGACTTAACGCGGATTTTGTCGGAGCCTTTGCCGCGCTTTTATTTGCGCATTTGCTGCGAGACTTAACGCGGATTTTGTCGGAACCTTTGCCGCGCTTTTATCTACGCATTTGCCGCGACCACCAATGCCTATTTTGCCGCGACCATATCCACGCCATTTCCGGGAGTATTGACGCAGCCTTTGCCGCAAGTTTAGCCGAACATTTTTCCGCAAGAAAAATCTGCAAATTTGTCGGGTTGATTTACGCTTGCGTTGCCGGACATATTCCCGCTCAAAACATTTTCAATTTTACGCAACCTTAGCTGGGATGTTTCTGCGAGTATTGCCGCAATCTTATCCAGACATATTACCGCACCTATATCCGGAAGTTTATCCGCAATTTTTTCCAGGAATTTTATCGCGAAATCGGAGATTCTTACGATTTGCCGTTGTCGTAGTGTACAAGGTACACCCTTCAAAATAATAAAACCATGAGGATATATATTACATTTATAATTTATCATTATACGTGCATAGGGCAGGAGTTAAAACCCTGTACCTCCACATCATTAAGTTGAGAGTTTTCCACTACACTAATGTCTCATGCATGAGGCTAAGTGCATCGACATATTATAGAAGGTATTCATGTGTATTTCATACAACAAAAGCATGCATGCACGACTAGCGTGCATGATCACATGTAGGACACGTGTGCATGCACGCATGCACAACTAGCATGCATGCATGACATGTGTGCATG
>JBBBWG010013201.1:0-18972 GCA_037176905.1 Azolla pinnata
CGCTTCGCATTGTGGCGAAACCTGTGTCCCTCGACGGTTCGCTCTTGAATCGCACTCGTTGAGATTCGAATTTGAAGAGTACATGGAGCCTCGGTGCGAAGGCGGAAGAGCTATGTTGTGGAAATGATTCCGTTGTCGAGACTTGAACTCGGGTCGCTTGGGTGAGAGCCAAGTATCCTAACCAACTAGACTACAACGGATACGAAAGGGCAGCGCAATTTCGGGTTCACCGACCACTGAGAGCTCCAGTCACAAACGCGGCCCGCACGACACAAATTTGCAAATCGCCGTGCAAGATACAATCGTTTGCGTCGTTGTTTGGTAGTAAAAGTTATTTACTAGGCCACGATTTGTTTGTGTTCGTGCACATAATCAGACCATCAACTAATCAAGAGCATCTCAATGGTGATAGAGAGAGTGAGAGGCCTTTTGAGGCTAATCAGACCATCAACTAATCAAGAGCATCTCAATGGTGAATGACCATTTCAATGTTCCTTGTATATTATAGTTAGAGACTTACTAATAAACAAGCAAATGATAACTAATTATAGTGAGGAAAAGAAAGGTATAAGATCACTTGACTGTCGCTTAACAACTATATGAAAAATACTAGAGCGTATATGCCCCATACTACCAACTTACCAAGCGTTAATCAAGTCAAAGGAACATAGGTCAAGCCCCTCTAATAAAAAGGCAACTAGCCTCCAAATATATATATAGGCCTTGGGTATCTCATGTTGCACAATCATCTCATATTGTATAATTGATCTATTCAATTCGTACTATCAATTCTTTCGGATTTAAGTCGCATAGAATTATGATGTTCATTGGGCCATATCCCACGTGGAACAAAGCAAGTGGTTGGTGTAGCTAAGACTTATGTTGGCCTTGTTCTTTGTGGGATGATTTTTTGAGTTGGTGCTTGATTCATATGAACAAGTCTAGAATAATAGCAATGCATGATCTAGGAGGGAATAAATCACATGTATGAAGGGGTAGTGTTTGAATATTTACAACCAAATTGGAACTAAATTGGCCGATAACTTCATATATAATATTGTTTTGTGATCAATTTGATTTTTGTTTTATAATGTCTTTTTAAACAATAATAATAATGCGTTAAAAGACTATACGTATAGAAATACAGGTAAGATAATCAATATCAAATAGAATAGAACAAAGGTATGAGATGACTCCCCCATTAGTGATAAGTTTTTGACTTAAGTGGGTGGTGTTAGAAAACCTAACCGACAATCACTTATACTTATGCATGTGACATGTAAAGTTTATGCTACTATGTATGATCCCCAAGTCCCTTGCGTATATGATAAATAGATGGGCACTGCTCGTACATACACAATTTAAGACCAAGAAGAAAATCGTGAAAGGCTTGTGGTAGTGTGAATGCAAACGATGTCAAATATTATGTTACACCATATCGTGTGACACGCCCGAGAGGGAGGAAGCGACAGTTGAACGACATCATCCAGAGTGGGTGGGTGGGTGGTAGTAGTAACTCATGATTCCCATTGGACATGCGATGCATATGAGTGATTTGAATCATAATTGAACCCAAGAGGAGAGCATGATTAAGATGGGTCATGGCACTAATCACACGATAAGTCATTGCGCTAATTGCGCTTAATCAATCATGGCACTAATCACACGATAAGTCATTGCGCTAATTGCGCCTAATCAGTCATGGCACTAATCACACGATAAGTCATTGCGCTAATTGCGCCTAATCAGTGATGATGGGCTAATCAGGGTTGCGAATCAGGTGGCTGTAGAGAGCAGAGACAGAAAGAAGACAACAGCAGCAGAATGGACGGACATGGAGTGTGGTTTCTTTCCTTGGCTGAAATCTCTCGGCCAAGTCTGCTCAAAGCGACAGAGACAGAGACAGAGAGACAGAGACAGAGCATTTGCTCTGCTTCGGCTTCTGGTGGCTCCCCCTGCATCGCTTCCTGCAAGGCATGGCTTCCTGTACGCGCTTGCTAAGCAAGGCCCACCACTGCCATGACCATCCTCATCACGCCCGATTTCCCCATGCCTTCAATCTCCCATCCCTGCAACCTCGTCTTCAACCCTTACAATCAAGGAGCAAGTTTAAGGCAGAGATCCGCCGCCGGCAACACATCAGCAGCAATGTTTTCCGGCGCTGCAGCACTCCCAAGCCACATCGTAAGAGCACCATCGTGGCAGTACGAGCTCAGCACACCTCTCTCTTTGCGTCTCCCCCTCTCGTCTCTCCATCCAACCATTGGGGAACTTGGAGCATTCTCCTCGCCATTGCTGCATTCGGGATATGGTATGTTTTGCATTGGTCTTGATGCCTCGTTCACTGCATTGTTGGATCGTATGTACACGTACATACATTCATTCATCAGTTTAGTTTTCCACATACATGGACATACATATGCATATGCATATGCATTGCTCGGTTTAGCTTTCCATGTCGTGTATATGTGGTTCTTTATTTCCATGATCCATGAAGGTATGCCGGGATGCGACCGTTCATATATGTGTGTGGGATGTATCTGCGTATATAGCGCTGTATGCGTGTTGGCACATTGGAATGAATAGGATGCAATTGGATCTTTCTTTCTTGCAAACTACAAGTGCAGGTCTGAGAAGAGCACGGATTGGGGAAGCAGGATAAGTGGGGCTCTCACTAGCACTCTGGTCGGCCTTTTGTTTAGCAACATTGGAGTCATTGCTTCTGATGCCCCTGCTTACTCCATAGTCAACCAATATCTTCTTCCTCTTTCCGTGCCCTTGCTCCTTTTCTCTGCAGATCTGAGGGTTGTAATTGCATCAACGGGTCGCCTGCTCCTTGCTTTCTGCCTAGGATCTGGTATCTCTTACCATGGCTCCATTCATTCTGAAATTTGGCTTCTATTTGTGCTTGTTCTATGCAGTGTGTCATCCTTTCCTTCCATGTAGTCAATTGTAAAATGATGAAAGAACTGCAGTTAGTGGAAGCTCTTGACTTCTCATTTTATGGACAAATAGAAGAACGATATGGTAAATGGTAAAAAATAAAATAAAATAAAATAGGGGAGAGCCCGTGTATGTTTCTCAAAATGTAGAGTTATTGGTTGCAATGTGCAAATATCATTTGTTAGGAAATGGGCACATAGTTTGACTTCAGAAAAATGGCCGAGAATGACCTTTGTCTGCGGGATCATGAAGATTCTTCTCAGCGTTGTGCTGGCAACGCTGATTGTTTGATTTCAATGTTGCAGCACAACGCTGATTGCTAGATTTCAATGTTGTTGTGGCTGGGTACCTTTGACTATGGATGGAGCCCTGCGAGATCAAGCTGACTGTGGCTGATCAAGAGTTTTATCATCTCTAACCTCCGTATTGTGATTCATGTATTGTACATAGATGACATTGAAAATTCTTGATGGAAACAGTGTTCTTACTTTAGAGATGGCATACCACACACCTATCATATAGACTCCTGAGAAGCTGACCTATCAAGGTGTTTACCCATTGAGATCTGCCTACTTCTTTGGTAGCATCAAACATCAATTTTTAAGCAGATTGCATATCCTTAAGGCAGGGGTTTGTGTGTTTTGCTCTCTCTATGGTTTAGCATGTACGTAGAAACAAGCTTGCATTGACCAACATGCACTCATGTTAAGACGCATGTTATACTAGATGGTTGTCCCCTAGTTCTTCTCAACATCATCAATTGGTGAACCTCTTCATTGGGATCTCCATGCTGGAGATGCTGGACGTTTGACTTCTTTTTCCTCAGTGGTTCTCTCCAGTAAATGTTTAGGTTTAGTGTAAGCAACAGGCGACAATGGCATGGTGGGGATTATTATTGTATTTCTTGAACTTTTTAGTCATAAACTGTGCATGCATGATTACTGGTAGGCATGTGGAAGTTGGAGGGCCACAATTAGACCGTGATCCCCTTTTAATATGTTAAAGTATCTAGTTAAGGTTTCATTGAGATGGCATATACAATTTTTTGTTTTACCATTGAGATATTTGAGGATACATTTGATTGCCTTTGAGTGTGCTTTCCAAGATTAAACACATGATACTAAATCCCATTGCATGAGTAAGATTTGGGCAAGTAATAACCATAATGTGCATTAGTGAACCATGAACGGAAGCATAAGTAACCCCTTTTGTTGCATTGACTTTGTTATGCATGCATAACATAAGTGATGGGCATGTTCACCAAGTTTAGAAAAAAACAAATGTGATTGGATAGAGGGAATTATATGTGCATACATAATTATGATCTAAAAACCAATGAGAGGAGAATCTTTCTAAAATAAACCACCAATTATGGGGCCTGGAAAGATATATGAATATGAGGCCTCGCTCTTGTTATTACATGTCAAAGCTGAAGTCATACACACCAAGTGATGTGAGCAAGGCTTTTATGTACCAACATCTCCCCAAGGTACTAATCTACCTAATATTTGACAATATGGGATGTTGGTGGTAGGACAAGTATGACTTGGTCATATGAGGGAAGGAGGCTTGAGTCGCGTTCACTCTATCTTAAAATGTTTTCTGTTTGAGCCAAAACCAAGTCACAAATTGTGATTAACCGGCTTAATTGCTTGGACATTTTTGCTTGGTTTGCTTCATACTTCAAGCTCAATAGAAGACTTGGTTCAAAGCCAATCATCCAAAGTATGAAATAGAAGCCAATTCAATGAAGGGAGTTCCTTATGCATCAGCTTGTTGTTCTCTAACAAATGGTAGGTCGTTAGTCATTATATGTCTAATCTTGGCAAAGCACATTGGGAGTGTGTCAACTATGTTTTTAGGTATTTTAAAAGTATGATGTTTATGCTATGGAATGGGTGGGTGCATTAAGTTTGCAAGCATATTGTGATGCAGAAATGAATATTGTGACTTGGATACTTGCAAATCCACTAGTGGTTACGTGTTTATAATTGTTGATGGAGTAGTTTCTTGGTGTTTGTCAGGTTCCTCATACATATTAATGGGTATATTCAATTTATTTCTGTTTTTCTCTTTCTTTTCTGTATTTTTATGAGGAAATAAATAAAAATTAATGGATGTATGATGATAAAAGAGCATATGCATGTATGCCATGCATAGAGGGACGTGGATAGATATTAATAGTAGGAGAAAAAGAAAAAACAAAGTAAAAAGAAAGGAAAGAAAACGAATGGAAAAGAAACCAACTATTAGAGGGAAAAATAAACAAGGTGGATCCTTCTCTTATGTAAAAGGGAGCTAGGCTCTGTAGAAGAGCAGGTCGAGCTAATTCAGAGCAGAGTGAACAGAGACACTGATTCTGCTTAGCAACAGCTTCATCAACTTCATTAGGCCATAACTTTTGATCCAGGTATCTGTTTTCTATGAAATTCAGATCGTTAGGAGGGACTTGACAATAGCTTCTCGATGGATATTGGTGTGATTCTGATGTCTCTTTAATGATAAGCAATGAATCTATCATTTTGATAACTATGTTAACTCTAATTCTCTTAGAGTTATAAGCGTAATCTCATATGTATGCATAAATCTCAATCTCTTACTTCCGTTCTTAATATTATCTCTCTTGAACCTTATGATATACAAAACCCTAAGGTGATTAAATAATCATTCAAACTGTTGTTTCTAGGTTTAAGAGAGCAACTAAAGATTATAATCTGGTCGATTAATGGTTACTAAGATTATAAACTGGTTGATTAATGGTTTCGTTTTTTTTTATTGTATTATTATAATGCATTCATTAATTAAATTTTCCCATGGAGAAGAAAACAATTATGGATCCCTATAATTGGTATTAAAAAAGGACCAGGGGCCTTGACCTCCTCGAGTCTAAGAGGGTTTGACAACATTGTAGGACGAGAAGGGACTTAGGATCCGTCCCAAAGCCGGAGGTAACGCCTGTGTGTATTTTCCTGAAGGTGTTCGTTCATTGGGCTGTACCTCATGTGAAACGGAGTGGTGGTTGGTGCGACTAACATTATGCTAGGCCCGTTCTTTGTGGAATGCTTTATGAGTTGGTGCTTGATGCCCGTGAATAAATCTAGAATCATGGCAATGCCTGATATAGGATGGAATAAACCCTATTTATGATGGGTAGTATGGATATTTACAACTATTAAGAGCCTTGTAATTTAATTGACAGTTAACCTCCAACAATCATTAATATATAATGCTATTTTTTGATTAGTTTGATTTTTAATCTTATAATGCTTTCTTAAGTTGTGATACTAATGTGTGGAAAGTACGAAAATATAGGTAAGACAATTGATATCAAATGAAGTAAAATAAAGGTCCAAGGCGACTCCTCCCTTAGGAATAGTGTTTTGATCCTAGTGGGTGGTGTTGGTGCTCCAAATTGCAAAATATTGAAGCTTCATGTGGCTCAGCAAAAGATCTTGACTTGTCTGTTAGTACTCCTGTGTAGGATGTGATAACTAGAGTGTTGTACATTTGTGCACCAAACACATCGATGTGCGGCATCACTTGATCAGACAGGTTTTGGAGGATGATCTAGTCACATCCACCATGATCAGAACACAAGATAGCCCTGCAAATGTTCTTCACTGAAAATCTTGGCAAAACTCAATATGAGCATTGCATATAGCTAGTAGAGCCACTCAAATGCTCACATCAGATCTTTAAGTGGAAGATTGTTGGGTGTAAAGGGCCTTAGTTCACGAATCCAGTCATCATTTATGCATGTGAACACATTACTCATTAGTTTGGAAATCTAATGTAAACATACCCTTAAGATATATGTTCCCAAGTATAATGTGGTTGGCCACGCACCAAATCAGATTCTTTCTTTTTGCCTCTACAGTCCTACTTTTGTACTTCATGCATGTTTTCTCAACTAGCTTCTAACGCTTCCCTTTCCTTAAATGAAGAGCCTAAAACGGAGAGATAGTAATAGGTGAGCAGTATAGATGCTTGGGTCTGCAAAATGATTCTCAATTTTCGGTTAGCACCATTATCTCTGACTGATCCACGAAATGACAACAAAATCTCTTTGCAAACCAGGCCCTTTTGTGTGCCAAGTTGCTCCAAATTCAGACCCATGTGACAATGTTCAAGGTGTGCTTGCTCCCAGTGGAAATATATGGAACATAATTTATGGGAGAGCTGGCTTGTGCCTTCTCACAAGCTCGAAGAAGTATTGTTCTGCTCATGAATAAAAATGGTCCATTCAAAAATCGACTAGACTTTGATTCCTGAGATGGATCTACCTATATTTTTGGTAAAGTAATTCGTCCTCCATATACCTATAGCTTCAATTTGTCTTTCTAATTTCCTATGGTTGGGTTTCACATACCATGTTCCTTCAACACATTCATCACTTTGATTGGCATAAAAGTTGCTTGATTGGATCCCCTTGCATAATCACGAATCTTTGATGATCATGTAGCAAAAAAAGAATAAATCCACTGTTTACATAGCCTCTTACGCTGTGCACCCACTCACTGAGCATCTGCTTGCACATGGTCTGCTCTGTTTCACTGATGGACTGTCTGTAGGAAATAGCTTGGTTTAACCCAAACCTAACCCACAAAATAATGATCGGCATTATTGGTTAGAAAGTTTGTTTGAACTGAAATAGCACAGGCAAACAATCGTCTACAGAAAATTTGGCACAGAAATGAATACCTTTTCACATATGGCTGGGTCCACACTAACTAACGATATGGCCAAGCTGAAGTGAACAAAGTATGTCCACATGTACAAAGAGTTAGCCGTCCAAAGTGAAACTAAGGGCCTTTACACCACTCAGGATGACATACTGCTTGTTTACTGTCACCCTGAATAGATTGACTGGGGATTCTGGTTTTTTATGTTTATAAAAGTAAATGATGCAAGAGAATATAAGGAAGTCCTCCCCGTGTGTTTGCAACCAGCCCTTGATGCTTTAGGATGATGGTATAGCAAACAAGATATGCATTAGGATACGCCTGCAGAAATCGATTACTAGCTGAAGACCACAAGTTTGTAGAATGTTTTACCTGAGTTCGTCTAATTGCTCATGTGAATTTGTTTGTGTGAATCTGTATATTTGGCACTAGTGATTTGATTGCTTTTTTTTTGAGCATGCAGTGGCTACAGTACTAGGTACATTTGCAGCATGGAAAATCATACCGTTGCACTCTCTAGGAAGTGATGGCTGGAAAATTGCTGCTGCATTAATGAGTCGACATATTGGTGGGGGTAAGCTTTTACTTTCTTCTCATGCCTTTGATCAAGTGCGAATTTCAGCGAGCTAGGCTTGTTTTCATGATATTCATTTATATCGTTTCTTGCATTCTGCTTCTGTGCTACTGCTTTCAAAGGCATGTGAGGATTAATTGGAGAAATTTGGTTTTAAAATGAGATTCCATATTCCTCTTTCCTTTCTGTTCAATGCAGATGTGAACTCTGCTGCATGTATTGTCCTCGATATAGTAATGCTCAACGCTTTAGTAAGGTGGGAATCAACGGTATCATGATTGCAGAGCAAGCATATCTACTTGTTGCTTTTTTTTTGTAATCTTGTATTGAAAGTGAGCTGTAAAACGTTTAGGGCTAGTGATCGGACATGATCTTATATATCAATGTATTTTTGATGCAGCTATCAACTATGTTGCGGTTTCAGAGGCCTTTGGAGTTTCTTCCTCAGCAGTCGCAGCAGGATTAGCAGCAGATAATCTTATTTGTGCAGTGTACTTCACCACTTTATTTGCTCTTGCTTCAAAAATACCAAAGGAATCTATTACTCAGAGTGAAGAAGGTGTGCTTTGAATTGAAGACCCATCATATTTATGGAGCGTATTTAGCATGATTTATTTTGTCATTTGAGTTTTAGTAAGATGCTAGGTAACTGTCCCATTTTTCCAGTTCAGAAATGCTACAACCATAATTTTCTTTAACTTTTGAAAGGCTGTAGTTCTGTTGTAATGTTTGTTTGCTTGTTTTCTTTCAACGAGCTCCATTCCTGTTTTGTTTTTCTCTTAGCATAGTGGCTTGATGCTTTCTTTTTTTTAATAGCCATTGTTCTATAATCTTCTACATTCATTCTCTTTCTTCATGTGTGGAAACTGTGCAATGTAATCAGGATTCTTGGTTAATTTTACAAGAAAATGTGGATATGACTTGCAGCAGGATGACTTGTTTTGCAGGTAATGCAATAGAGAAGGCAGAAACTGGCAGTGAAGGTGGGCCGCGTGCCTATCTTTTGCAAAATGCTTGTGCATTAGCTTTGTCATCGGTCATATGTACAGCAGGAGTTTATCTTGCTAAGATTCTTGGCTTTCAGGGAGGGAATATTCCCTGCATTACGGTTTTGGTCGTCTTGTTGGCCACATTGTGTCCGTCCTTGGTGGGCCCACTTGCTCCAGCTGGGGAAGCTTTTGCCATCTTATTGATACAGGTCATACCATTTTTTCTCGAGTTCATAGAATATCTTCTCTCTTCCTTTCTTTCCGCCGTCTTCCCTTGTTGCTTTTCCTTGTCTGTGGTGTAAAGTTTTGGTTAGGGTTTCAGACTCTGATTCAATCTTTGTTGTGATTTAGGTTTTCTTTGTTGTTGTTGGCGCAAGTGCAAGCATTTGGAATGTCATGGAGACTACACCATATCTATTTGTGTTTTGCTTTGTTCAAATTGCCATCCATCTTTTGATCATTCTGGGCGTCGGTAAATTACTCGGATTTGAAGAGAGGCTACTGTTACTGGCATCAAATGCAAATGTGGGAGGCCCAACCACTGCAGCTGGCTTGGCGACTGCCAAGGGCTGGAAATCTCTGATTGTTCCTGGAATCCTTGCTGGGATATTTGGTGTTGCCATTGCAACATTTATCTCAATTTTCTTGGGAATTGCTGTGTTGAAACATATGTAAAGAAAGTTTGTTTCCAGTTGGAATTGTGCCCTACTTCAAGACTTGGCATGTGGGGTGTGACCTTAGGGTGTTGTATGCGTGCTGTTTGTAAAAAGCAAGCATGCATTTTTGTGATTGTACATTTTTGTAGACGAATACTCTAAGCATATAGGAAAACATGGATATCACACACTGTTCTTGTACTACAAAGTATTCAACATTTAGATGCAAGATTTGATGCCAAAATTGTTCTGAAATTTTCCAGTGTCGCAATATTTGCACATCATAACTTTATGTTTATCTGACATACATGAGAGATTAGACGTAACTTTAACATAACATAGAAACACAAACATTTTGCATCAATTTTGTGTCTATGTTACATTTAATTTGTGTCTAATTGTGAATGCGTCATGTCACGCATTCATACAAAATCTACCATCAGCATGAAATGTTGGTTCTAAGTTTGAACGCATGACCCTTTGGCAGAAGATTTTATTTTTTATAACTAATATTAATTTTCAAAATTATATTAATTAATTAATAACACTATTGTAATATTCCAAAAGTTATTAATTACTTTATCAACATTTTCGAGCTCCACACATGACGCAAAGTGGCCCACTTGTTTGATGCCAAGTGGTAAGCTTGCTTGAATGCCAAGTGAATGTCTAAGTTTAAGTATGCTATATAAGGGGCTCTCACCTTCATCACTAAACCATTCTTGTTCAATTTCAATATTCAGCACTTTTGTACTCCAAGAATATTGTTCTTGTTTATTTTCTTCTTGTCATATTTTTGCATTAGAGTCCATCCTTGTCTACGAGCTTCAACTGTGATACTTGGAACTAGAATTATTCGCTGTTTTTGCCTAAGTATATTGTTTAAGTTATCTTATTACAATGGAAACAATTAACATGGGAGAGTACAATCATATCTGTTACAACTCAAACTTTTAATGACAAAATTCATCATGTTAGAACAAGAGAATTAGAAGCTTCTTGGATATTTGTAATAGGTGAGTGTTAAAAAAGGCATAATCATACAAATATCTCTTTAAAAGAGTTCAACAAATTGAATCAACAACCCAATAGATATACAACAAATGCATCTCAAATAGGAGTAGTTGAAACATTACTAACATGAACTGCTCTAGCTTGGTTTACATTATAATTAGTGAAGAAATCCCCGAGCCCCGTCTTAGAGAACTTGAAAACCTTTATTATTAAGTTCTAAGAACGTTTAAGTGAAACTGTTTGTTGAGAAAGCTCAACATGTGTAACCACACAACCACATAACCATGCAAGAGGGGAGCCATGCAGTGGGAAGTTGTCACGCTGCCGTGCAGTATGGTGACAGATTGTTGGGTGAGTTGGGTGATAACCACCGGGGTCCTGGATGAGGAGAGGAAGAGATTTAAAGAAAAGAAATCAAAATGGATGCTAATGGTTTTAATAATTAATTCTCAAGAATCTCTCCGACAAGCTGATAATTGACAGGGTGATCTTCCGACCAGATGATTCGACCCGATGATTCCTTCTAATCCTCAACCCGATGATTCTTCCGATATGTAGTTGCATCGCAGGTGTGCATGCATTCATGCACGCTAGTTGTGCAAGCGTTAATGCACACCTGTCGTGCATGCACTCATGCATACTAGTCGTGCATGTGTGTTTTTCACATAAGCATTGGTTTTATCATATCTGGATAGATTTGTTTTTATTTATGAGATATTAGTGTAATGAAAAATTCGAAGTAAAGTAACGTGGAGGTATAAGGTTCAAGTCTTGCCTTTTACATGTATAGTACTAGTTTATTACCACAAGGTATTGGGTTGTTTGACGTGATTGTTTTTCGCTTTTGCCACTCATTTTACGTGAATATTGACACACCTATTGCCGCGAGTATAGACGCAAGCTGCTCGCCCCCCTAATGACCCTTGTCTTGCTCGCGCCCCTGTTGACTCGTCCCACTCACCCCCCTCTTCTTGCTGCTCGTCCCCCTGCTTGCCTACTGCT
The DNA here is from genome assembly GCA_037176905.1 of Azolla pinnata. Classification (NCBI taxonomy): domain Eukaryota; kingdom Viridiplantae; phylum Streptophyta; class Polypodiopsida; order Salviniales; family Salviniaceae; genus Azolla; species Azolla pinnata. The sequence goes on from JBBBWG010013201.1 coordinate 11,861, forward strand.
GTTTTGCGAGTTGCTCTTCAAATCCTCCCATTGCTCTTCAAATCCTACTGCTCCTCCACTACCCTAAACCCTTTGAGCTGCTCCAAACCTGCTCCTTCTCTTCAAGTTCCTCACTTGCTCCTCCTCTTCCAATCCCCCACTTGCTGCTCCTATTGCTCCTCCTCCTGCTCCTCCTGCTCCTCCTGCTCCTCCCCCTGCTCGTCTGTTGAAGTACTCCTGCTCCGTTCCTCTTCAATCTTCCTGCTTTAGAGGTAAGTGGCTCCTACCAAACTTTATCTCTGATTAAGAGTTTTGTTTGAAATATCTTGGGATTGTAGGGACACTTGTCGAATTTGTTTGGAATTTGTCAGGAATAGAGTGGAATACAATGGAATTTGTTAGAAAAGTCATGAAATTTGGAAAATTTGTACAATTTGATGAAAATTTTGTGAAATTTGGGGGAAATTTGCAGAAGTTTGGGAAAAAATTGAAATTTGTCGAGAATACCGTAAAATCACTCCCTTGCTACTGCTAATCACCCCCGTTTACTTGCAACAAGGGTCGATGTGGCGCATCGAACCCTGCTGCATGAGGAGGTGATTAGCAGTAGAGATCTATGTGCCACATCGACCCCTACTGATTGTGGGGGTGATTAAAAGTAGTGTTCGATGCGGCGCATTGACTCCTGCTACAAATCACCCCCATAAGCAGCGGGGGTCGATGCACCACATCGACTTTTTGTATAAAAGACCTTATTTATTAATATAAGCCTATATAGATATATGTTTTTACAATGTATTATATAGTGTGGTGGTGAAGTTATTCATTTGTTATACAAAAGATCTTGGCTTTGATTTGCACCATCTCCAAATTTCTTCGTTCCTCACAATGTTTATTTTTTCATTTTTTTGTTGAAATACATGCCTTCTTGCATCGCATCGACTTCTTACACAAAGTCATATATGTATTGAAAATCAACCCCTTCTAAAATTTCCATGTTTTATGCAAGAAATCAGTAGGGTACATGAACTTCTTGATTAAAACCAATGTGTGTTTTCTACAATAATAATAAAATGGTGAGGATTGAATCAATGACTATTTTATTGAAATTAAATAATCTAAACCAATACACGATAATTATAATAATATTATAAAATATTATTCAAATATTTAATTGTTTTATATGATAATAAGCATTTTCTAAAGAATGATGAGGCAATGCTAAGCTTTAGATTGTTGTCTCTCCATACATTGGAAATGTTAATAATTGCTAAGATAACTAGGGTTTTTAGAAACCTTCAAATTGCTCAAGTTTTGAAATGGTGCTCTAATAATGTTTCTCACAAATTGTATAATTACATGGAAATAAAACATTTTAAAAAATTGACATTATAAATTTTTATGATTTTTAAAAATGTTAAGTATTTAGGTGCTTTGAGTATAAATTGAGAATGTTAAAAGAGAACACGACATATTACCTATTTTTTCTGCAAACTTATTAGTCTTACTTATGAGACATTAATGCAATGGAAAACTCTCAATCTAATGATGTGAAGGTGCAGGGTGCAAGTCTTTCGACCCTATGGATTATAGTACTAGTTTATCGATATGTTATCTATGCTCATATTTTTACTATTTCGAAGGGGTGTACCGCACACACTACGACAATGTTATAGCAAATGAAATAACCATTGACTTTTATACCTGGATATCCTAGGCACTGCTTCCCCATTAGCCTGCACCCCCATCTCCTTCCACTACATCAATGACATGCACACTGGTGCTCGACCATTTTCAGATGGTTGGTAGCGATGATGCGTAGATGGAAGGAATTTGCCGTGATTCTTGTAGATGACTCGTTTGCTCATAGTTACTCAAAGTCGCCAGCTCCATGCGTAGTAAACTATTCTGTATTAATCCTAACCTGAACATTGCATGAAGCTTGTAAAGTCAGGCATTGTCCACATTAGAATGGCTCTAAGCTAGAACTGACAGTCAAGCAAGGTCTTTGAATATCCTCAATTTGAACAACTTGCCATAATAATTGAAGTTCTTCCACTATCAGTGCTAGGTACACATCTATATGCATAACCTTATACTTGTGAAGAGGAGTGATAAGACGATATGTCCCTTCTTGATTGCCATGTGTGGCAGCAAGTTATATTTGACCAATGTTACTGGCCGAATACTGTATGAGCTGCTACAAAGCCCAAACAGGTTCACACCATCCGTGCCTAAACCCAATCTCAAGTTTCGGTGTGCAGCTCCAAATTCTTGGCAAGTGGAATCAATGTGCTGCCAAGCTAGTGAATCGGCTAGTTTTCTCTAGTTCCCATCTTGGCTGCGATGTGTTACATATCAATTCATCAATGATCCAATGAATCGACATTGGAACATCATGCAGAGCTTAAGAATGCACAGAAAGTGTTGAAGCACCTAAAATTAAGGAGCCACATATTATTAGCATTGATGTGTAGCCTTGTTGCAACAAAGTCACGGAAAAGTTACAACAAAATCACAACAAAGTTGCAACCAAGTTGTAGTAAATTGTTAGTAGACTCGTGGTAAATTTGTAACAAAATCGCAATAAATTTGCAGGAAACTCATGGTAAAGTTACAACAAACTCATGACAATGTTGCGGCTATGTTGCAGCAAATGCACTGCAAAGTTGCGGCAATGTTGCAACACGTGTGCAGCAAAGTTGCTGCACTGTTGCTGCAACTCGCTGCAACATTGGCATGAGTTCTCAGCGGTGTGCATGCATAAATTTTTGTAAATATAGAAGTAGCAACTTCTGAACTAACTTTGCGAGGAACCTGCATTGATGTTACATTTGATCGATATTTGGGCTCTCTAGACTTTGGGCATTCCGTCAAATCCTTGGATTCTCCTCGAAAGAATCTAACACAATCATTGGTTCTTGCATGGATTCTCTAATAGTCGAGCCTATGTAGCGTGATCATCTAATTTCTTGCATCATCACGCGAAGCTGGTAGATGACTCCTCAGGTTTCTAATCTCCCCATTTGCATAGGTAATCGATTATGCACAATACATTAGGCACGTCAAAATCTTTCTATACAAATTACACCTGCATCAAATGGTCGTAGCTTGCCACTGGCTTATGTTTCTCTAGCGCAACCCCTCTACATTAGTGGACGAAGACTCTAAGCTACTATAAACTCGACCACCAGCCATTGCAGCACATGTGCAATAAACACACGGTAAATTGAGCAGCAAACACGCGGCAAAATTTGTAGCAACTAAATGTTGTTCTAAAGTATAATGGCCATAGTTTGAAAACAAAGAAGAAATAAGTAAATTAAGTAAATAAAAAGCATGTTGCTTAGCGGTTAAGTTTTGTCTTTCAAAAGTAAAGGTCTTGAGCTCAACCCCTCTTACCTTCATTTTTTCTTTCTCTTCCTCTTTTACTTCACTTAGTTTTTGTTACTTTTTTTACTTCTTTATCTATTCAAGCTATTGTTCTTACTTTTTATGTGGCGACCCACTCTACTGTCTATAAAAGGAGTGAAGCAAAGGGGAGGAGAGGGGAAGAAAAATAAGCCTTAAATTACATTACCAAAACCCTAATACCTATTTTTAAAATCCTAATCTCTTCTAATTTCTACCTCTCTTCTAGCCCTAATCTCTTCTAATTTTCATCTCTCTTCTAACCTTTATCTCTTCTAATTTCCATCTCTCTTCTACCACTTATCTCTTCTAACCCTTATCTCTTCTAATTCCATCTCTCTTCTAAATCCTAATCTCTTTGCTAATCTCAATCTTTCTTAATCTCTCTTCTAAACCCTAATTTTTTTGCTAATCTCAATCTTTCATAATCTCTCTTCTAAACCCTAATCTCTTTGCTAATCTCAATCTTTCCTAATCTCTCTTCTGAACCCTAATTTCTCTTCTCCGAAACCTTGATCTCTCTGAATTCTCTTATTCAAAGCTAATTTCAAACATTGAAAACCCTAACTCCCTCATTAATTTTCTCTTTCCTCGAACACCTTTTGCAGATCAGTACATTGCTCGGTATCTAATGTGCATTTGGACACTAGTACCTTCATCTTCCCACCATTCCAGCTCTTTGGTACGCACAATGAGCTGACCTCGTCCACCATGCACCGCGTTTTCTCATCCATGAAGACATCGTGGAGTTGGCACAAGGCATGTATACTTGTACAGTCCATCGGACACTCCCATCCTATCGCTCCCCGTACCTCATCTGCGTTGCTCTGGATGCCGCTTATGCTGGTCTTCCCCAGGATCTCCAGCACTTCAGGCCAAAAAGAAGTTGTCGCGAACTCGCTCACATGTATTCCCACTATGGTCGCATAGCTATTTCTTGTTGCAGTTTCTTCCTCCTAAATTCTCTTCATACCTCCCTTTTGGTAATTTGTTCAGAGCGGTTTCCGAGAATCCATCGTATGGATGCGATTTTTTTCGCGTAAATGAGGTCACAATGTAGCGCCTCTTTATACTCGTCCCACCTCCTCTAGTTGTGCCAGGCATCATCGCACCAAATGCAACGCCGATCCGAAATGCTAGGTCGCTCATCCGCTCTCCTCATTCCTGCGATCTTAAAATCCGCGATCCCTTTTAGAAGTTGCTCCAATACAGACGCGTTAACTTCTGTCTCAACTGGAATGTCTCGAGTTTATGGTTGGTGGCTTCCCATTGCAGATCAAGATTTTTGTATTGGCTCCGGGCCACTGACACCTCTTTATGAATTGGGTTACGCCACTTTTCACAGTCTCCCAATCATCCGTTAGCCCGCTTTCCATAGTCACATCTTCTAGCCATGTTCCAAGATCATGTTCACCGTATTAGACGTCCACAGCATCCAAGAACATGGCTACCTTGTCCACCGCAAGGACCGCTTGATCACGTGCAGATAACATCTCGAAGTGATTCTAAAATTCTGAGAACACCTCAAGGAACTTCAAGCCTTTGTCCGGAGTCTCTACCGGGTCCTCAAAACCCCTCCGTGTGTTCTTTGCATAGGTTGTTTTCAACGCTTCTTCAAACGCCAGCCAAGTTGGGTATTGTCATTGCAACTCACAGAGACTCCCTTCAAGACGATTTGCAGCCACCCGGTTGAAAGATACGTCTTAATTGCCCTCAAAGATTCCACATCGCAGCATCTACACCTTGTCATCTCGCAAATTGCGAGACACATCCTTCCCATTGAATTCTCCGTTTCGCTTCACGAGTCTTTCCACCACCGATGCAACCTCCGATTGTGCACGCTGCTCCGAAAGCATCCTCTCGAACAATAACATCATATAAATCTCTGCTAACTGGTTCTCCATCTCCTTGTCACCCACTTCACATCAGGTTCACCACTTGATGTCGTGCCGTACGACACCGGATTTTCGCGTGAGTTGGGTGATGACCACTGGGGTCCTGGACGAGGAGAAGAAAAGAATGGAAGAGAGAAGAGCAAGATGAATGGTAATGGATTTATCTATTAATCCTCCTGAATCTTTCTGACAAACTCCTAATGATTGCGGACGTTGATCTGATAATGATCTAATTAACAATTTGATGAATTGATATTCCTGATGATGAGTTCAGGAATTCCAATGATCAATTGATGATCAAGGCTTGAACTAGTCTTGTTTTTATAGTTGATCAGGGGCTATGCATGCCTTCATGCATGCTAGTTGTGCATGCATGCATGCAGACATGTCGTACATGCGCTCATGCACACTAGTCATGCATGCATGCTTTTCTTGTATGAAATGCACATGAGCTTTGCTTCTACCATAGTGGATGCATCTGGTCTCATTGATGAGACATTAGTGTAGTGGAAAACTCAAAGTTTAATAACATGGAGGTGGAGGGTCCAAATCCTGCCCTGTGGATGTATAGTACTAGTTTATCGATTCTTCATGTTTTTACTATTTGGAAGGGGTGTACTGTATACACTACGACACCGGAAACCACTCCGGCCAAACTTTCAAAGAAGAGATGGTCTCACGGGGGAACTACTCAGCATCTTTAGGGATATGAGTCAATGGGTCACAGGGAGTAAAAAAAGCATTTTGGTCGGAAGTATTAGACACTTCGGAGAAACCCATATCTGATGAGATCCAAAGCACCATAGAAGATGTCAGAAAGTTACAAGTTGGGAATGAAGGCCCCATAGATAGAGCTAGTTTAGATGTCTTGTGTCAACTGGACAAAGTCTATGTAGAAGTGAAATGAAGGCACTTGGATGATGTGGCTAATTCATTTAAGGTGGAGTATCGGAATACTAGAGGAAAAGGGAAAGGAAGAGCAATTCCGACGTTCAAGTTGGTTTCGGATATCGAGCAACAATCTAATCTTAAGAAGGTATTCAAGCAAAGAATCCTTGATAGTTGAGTTGACTTCTTTCTTCGGGAATTGCTTGAGATAGCAAAGAAAGACTTTCACCACCTTCTTGTGGATCTTGTGAAGAGGAAGAGGCAAGCCATGAAAGAGCCAAGTAAAGTAGTCCGAAGGTGAGTGCAAATATCATTATAATGAATGATGAGTTGAAAGAAGGAGATATTCCAAACTCCCACTATAAAAATCCGCACAGGGCTAGGGCAACCACTAAAACTCCTGTACGAATAGGAAATATCAAAGAGCCTGTAGTAGCAGTTATTGACCATGGATAAAAAATTAATCTTATATTTGAGTATGGAGAAGAAAGTACTTGACAGTGGTGCAACACTTGGAAGGATATGGAGTCAAAACGGAGAGGAGTCCATAAAGTTCTTGATTGTACAATTGAAACATGAGAGGAACAAGATGGAGCTCTTGTCGCAAACAAAAGTGGATTTCTACTCGGACTATTACTAAGTTAGGAAACAATAGTCGACCAAGAAGCCACGATATCCAACACAAAGGAATGGTTTTCATAACTAATTGTATATGGATTAATCCAGATGGTGCATCTAGCTATACAGTTGTGTCTAGAATTGAATAAAACACTTAAGAAGATAAAAACCTACAACACGTTTGCATAAAGAACAGGTAATATTTCATGTTCTCTTTTAAGATTCTCCATGAATACTATAAAATTACCTAAATACTTCACATTTTATTAAAATCCTAAAAATTTACGATGTCAATTTATAAAAACCTTTAAATTCCATGTC